>OZ030013.1:115254417-115364417 GCA_964023405.1 Apodemus agrarius | reverse complement strand
GTCAAAATGCAAGCTTTCAAATGGAAATCATAAACATGAAAAGGTTGTATCGGCTACTGAGGATTCCCAGGTGTTCAGTGGTTAAAGGCTTTCTAAGGCCAGTAGAGATGTAATAATGGAACCTCAGGTTCTGTATAAAGGTGCATGTCTGCATCCTGGAGGTCTGCATGATTCAGCGAACCAGTGTTGTTCCAGTTAGCACATGATGCAGTAAAGTAAGGCATGTGTAAAGATTCACTGACAGTTTAAGACAGATTTTAATATAAAGGAGCCCAAGAGGTCGGTTACCTGGCTTCAGATCCTGCATCTCCAATACACCTTAAGAAAGTTTCATCTGTTGGGTTTTGGTGGCGTCTTAAAGTAGAATTTCAGAGTTAGAAACAAAGAGGCCAACACCACCCACCTCCTAGTACCCACTGATTACCATCAACAACATTCACAAAAGAGGCTAAAGCAGTGATCAGAACCCAGGAGTAAAGGAATTTCATCTCCGCAGACCAGGGAGCTTCTTGTCATTGACCTCTTTGCTTAGGCAAATGTGGACATTTTCATACAAATACTATTCAGGGAAATATGTAAAAAATCTGTGATTGCTATTTAAAACGAATTGGATAGTGCAGGTGCCACTGCACTATTGTATTTATGCTTTGACTTCACACACATTTATACTTTCTGTTGGTTAAATATTTTCTTTTACTTAAACAGCTCATACTCTGGGGAGCGCTGGCTGTTGTAGTAATCTGTCTGCTGCTCTTGCTGCTTACGTATCCACACACAAACTCTTACTTTATCACGTTATGAGATGACTCCCCCAGCAATTCTGAGTTCAGTTGCATTAATTGCTGGGTTGTTTCAGAATGTTATAGACATTTCTAAAATACTAATCATTCTTTCTAGTGAGCACAGAATGTCTTTCTGTTATACCTCATTTCCACCCAAATAATTTCACAATGTTTAGATTATCTGTTATACTTCTTTTTATGTTCATTCTTAGTTATTGCTTATTTTAAGGCTGCTAATGGAACATGAGGTAGGTTTTCCTTTTCTAATTCATCAATTTTTGTAATTTAATGGCATACTAAATGCTCAGGAGTTTCCCCGACATCTACTGCAAGTTGACTCCCACCCGCTTTTATTTTGGACAGCAGAAGGACCTGCTCAGCCTCCCTCCCTGATCCCTTTTCTAGTCTTTTCTCCTTGATGTAATACTTTTGCAAGATTTTGAAGAAAAACAAACCAATCATTCACATATTCTTTTTCTTATTTCTCATGTTGAAATGCATACAGAATTTTACAACTAAGACATTTTTATTTCAAATAAGTAACTTTTATCATCTAAAGTAGCTAGCTTTCTTTGTCTTTCATTAAAAGCTCTCATCAGCAAATGTGGATCCAATCAAGTATTTGGGAGCATTTAGAGTAATAACGGGAATGCTCTTCCTTAACGTCTGGATAGCAGATGCTTTATAGAACAGATTTCACTAACAGCAAAATGTTAGCATTTCACAAGGACAGTCATTTGGGTACTACTTGTTATCCTTCCTGACCTTACCAGAATTGCACTGGTTTCTATTTTACCTGGGATTCTTCAACCTGTGAGGTAGAGCATCATTGCTGGGCACGACACACACTATAAACAAAAGGGCCACATATTTTCCTTTGTTTTCTGTGTGTATGTGGTATGTGCATGTGCACATGTTTGTGTATGCAGACAGTATGTATGTAGGGGTACACACAGCGAGGCCAGAGGACCACTCCAGGGGTCCTCCTCCATCTCTTCTCTAATTTAATTAATTAACTAATTAAAGGCAGGATCTGTCACCGAATGAAGAGTTTGCCAGTTTGCCTAGTGTAGTGACCATTGTGGCATTTTAGTTTCTTTAAAAAAAAAAAAACAGAAATAGTCCAAGAATGAGCTTCCACTTTAACCCCAGCAGTGGGGAAGAGGCTCTGTGCACACACCTATGGTTTGCCTCCTGCCCCAGCAGGGCGGGATTTTGCCAGATGCACATAGTTTGGAACTCTAGAAACTTTTTAAAGTATAGAAATGCTAAAAGCCCCGATGGGTAGGTTGTTGGTTGTGGTTTGTTAAGCAGTTGTGAGTAGAGGAGAAACAAGAAGTTAGATATCCTGACAGTGAAGATCAAACTTGCCCCAAGGAACTTCCAACCGCTGACTATGCACGGGTCTCTCTCCTTTCCTCTCTTTTTCTTTCTTTTATCTAGTGCTAAAGGACTGAAAGGGTGGAAGAAAAAAAGGGCAGAGAGTGTGGAAGGAAGAAGAACCCACAAAGCAGTGAAAGACAGGTGGCAGGCTAGATTGTCAGAAAACTCCAGGGATCCTCCAGTCTCTGCCTTGCCCAGGGTCAGGTCCCAGGTCTGCCCTGCAGAGCCCATTAAGGTGGATGCCAGGGACACACACGCAGGTCTTCGTGCTGGAAAGGCAAAGGCTCTATCAACTGAGCCATCTTACCAGGCCCACATCTTTTCGTCCCTATAATAATTTTATAATATCAAGATGACACACATCAACAGTTGTAAGGCAGAAAAGAAATCAATTGAAGACCATTAGGGAAAGGAGAGTGTGAATTTCCCACTGAGTAGTACAGACAGCCATGAGCATGCAGACAAGGATGATCGGGTCCACATCTAGGTTTGGATCTCTTGGTAAACAGGGCAGCAGTGAGGTGCCCCCAGGCTCCAAATGCAATGTGCAGATAGAGTTAGTGAGACGCTCCTGCAGACACTGAGCTGATGGCGCTAACAACCTTAGGTCTGCTGGACTCGCCACTGGACTGAGACCAGTTACAGAGCTTAATCTGTGATATTAACACATCTGAAGAAAGGAAAGGTCAGCCCCTGGAGCTTGGCCACTTCAGATAAACTGAGCTCAAAGGAAACAAACTTTGGCAGTGAGTATCAGGCACTGCCCAGAGGAAGAAAGTGAGTCCAGCAGCTGTAAGTGCCCAGTTAGGATCGCTGTGTCCTCCAGTGGGAGCACGGGCGCTTCCCCGGCCCACGGAAATGCCCTTCAAGACTGCGGCTTGTCACTGTCTCAGAGCTGCACTGACTGCCTGATTGCATATCCAACACCCTACTGCTGCAAGGAAGGATTATGGGAGGCTCCCGGGTCTGCAGATTGCTGTTCTGATAGGAAACGTCTCCCCTTTATTTCCACTGAGACTCATGGGCCAGACACCAGATGAAACTTCATTATTTGAAAACGCAATTTATTCAGTATGACGTTTTTAGAAGGGTAATCTCAAACACTCCCACATGTGCAGGAATCCAATAGCTAATTTCAGTCTTTAGAGCCCTGATATAAACAGGTCACACTCGGCATGCTTGGTCACTACCCATGGTCTGAACTCAGTCCCGAGAAGTGGATACTCTTAACCCAGGAGAATCTCTGTCTAACCACCTTCCCCCCAGAACTGGCTTCTGTCTACAGGTGAAACATATCGATGGATTCAGAAATTTCTCTCATTCCCATTTCTGGTGAATTTTGCTATGATGAATAATTGTTTTATCCTTCCCTCTCATCCCAGGACTCATCGATACAATAAAAAATATTAGATTCATAAGTCAGTTATTTGTGCCAGGCAGATTCCACCCTGAAAGTTACATCTTTTTTACATGATAAAAGGTACAATAGTCTTTAACACAAAAGCAGAAACCCAAGGAAGATTTTTTTAAGTATTTTTCTTTTAAATATAATTCTATGCTTTGCTGATGTAATTTTAGTGACTTTTGACCTATAAGGCAGAAATAATCAAATATTGATATTTTTACCTGATAATTCTAATTTTCTGTTAGCTCCCTTTCTCTTTTATAGGTGAACAAAAATACATCCGCCCATCATTTTCCAACGACAAGGAAGTAGCCCTGGAATAAATCTTGTGTTTTACCCCGTTACTCAGATCTCACACTTCTGGAAGGGGTGACTTGTGTTTCACAACTGGCTGTCCCTTGGCTTCCCTTCCTCTGTCAGAACAAATGACACAGCATTGTGTCACGCTGCTGTTGTCATTACACTGACACATGCTTAGCATTTGACTGGAGTGCCACTGTGTGACCAGGTTCACGCTGGGAGCCACCGTGTGCATGTGCGAGCACGTGTAGGGGAATGTGAGAAAGCCTGTCTGTCACTATACGCGGACGTTGATTTCCTGCTGTCAGAAAGCCAAGACCGAACTTTCCTTTCTTCCTGACACAGTTGTGATTAGATTCATTAAAAACACACAACAGTATTAAAAATTAACTAGGGCATGTGTTTATAAACAACCATGGCTTTACCAAAGGGTTTTTTCCTCAACAGAAAAAAATACTTCTCCATAAAAAAAATAAAATAAAAACAGTGAGACAACACAAGGCTTATGCAAGCCTTAAGGCATCCTCTATAAATGTGTCGGCCTAACTGGATTCCTTCTGTCAACCTGTGCAAAAATGGAAACATTTGGATTCTGAATGGTCGTAGCTGACTTTTTTCCTGGTGTTTTATTCTTGTGGGTTATGAGGTTACTGAAACCCTCAGTGTAATTACAGTCTGACACTATCATTTTAAATTTGTAGTCTTCTAAAGGAAGTAGTGCAAACTGCATTCTTTAAAACATTATTGAACATGTTGTATGTACCCCCAAAGTCACAGAGAGTAGAATTCGATGACTCAAGACAGGAATGGGCCTTGAGTTCCAAATTTAAGATCCAAGACAGCTGGCGATAAAAGCCACACTCTTGGTTAAATTAGACCAAGTGGGTTACACTCTAGGAATCTAAGTTCAGATGAAATAATCAGTATTTTGATATCATTTTTATTTATTTGTTTTTTTAAAGCAAGCATGATACAGAAATAAAATCATACAAAGTTGGAAAAAAAACAGCACCACAAGTCATTGTGATTCTGACTCCTCAGATCCAGTCTGGACCAGCAGACACAGCTTCTGGATTCACACAGACCTGATTCAAGAGCTGACTCTGTTTCAGCCTGGTTTCCTGAGCTGCTAACCAGCCTTTTCCTCATTTTTCTTATCTATATGGTGGCAACAGGGATAAGTAGTGTGCTTCATGGAGCCACTGTAAGGCACCAGTGAGGCAGTTTCCACAAAGCACATAGCCCACAGAGCCTACTCAACAATACCAGCGTCCTGGAGGATGTGGACACTTTGAAATGAAAGACTCTACATGCAGTCACTTGGCAGCTGAGGAAACGTGGTAGCCATGCAACGTCACTATACAAAGCAAAATTAAAAACAGAAAGCTCAAAGTCAGGGTCCACGCACTCCTGTGTCCACTCCACGCCAATGAGCAGAAACGTGGTGACGCACTTGGGCTTGGGTTCGGCCTGCCCGGCCTGCCCGGCCTGCCCGGCCTGCCCAGCCTGCCTGCTGGTGCTTAGCTGAGCCTCCCTGTGTTTAGGACACCTTTCCTGAGGTGAAGTTTTCTACTGTCTGGTTTTGTGTGTCAACTTGACACAGGCTGGAGTTAGCACAGAGAAAAGTTTCAGTTGGGGAAATGCCTCCATGAGATCCAGCTGTGGGGCATTTTCTCAGTGATCAAGGGGGGGGGGTGCTTGTGGGTGGTACCGTCTCTGGGCTGGTGATCTTGGGTTCTATAAGAAAGCAAGCAGAACAAGGTAGGGGAAGCAAGCCAGTAAGAAACATCCCTCCATGGCCTCTGCATCAGCTCCTGTATCCTGACCTGAGTTCCAGTCCTGACTTCCTTTGGTGATGAACAGCTGTGTGGAAGTGTAAGCTCAACAAACCCTTTCCTCCCCCAGCTTGCTCCTTGGTCCAGGAATAGAAATCCTAAGACAAATTTGTATCAATTTCTTTTTCTTAAAAATTTGTTTTCTTTTTAAAGATTATGTGTTTATGGGTGGGTGGAGTTGTTTATGTGAATACAGTTGCCACCGGAGACCAGAACAAAGGTGCTGAATCCCTGGATCCCTAGAACTGGAATTACTAGCCGTTGTGAACAGCCCAACGCAGGTACTCAGGACTGAGCTGCAGTCCTCTTGAAGAGTGGCAAGCACTCTCTACTGCTGAGCTGTCTCTCTAACCCAATCAGTACCAACTTCTAAGGAGCCACTCAAGCCGATTGCATGTGATGGCTACATCTGAAAGGACACAACTTGAGGAGGAGGATGTTCCTAGCCTTGTCTGAAAAAAAAGTCTCTTGACAAGTCAGCAGGTAAATGTAGGGCGTAAGGAGAAGGAGACTGTGAAAGAGACGACATCAAAACCCACACTAGTTGTCCTGTGTCTAGCAGGATCTGCTCACGTCTACGGAGTGGGCCCAGCAACAGTAACAAATGAGAATACTCCAAAAGCTGAACTGTGTGCCATATTTGGATGATCGTGGCCTTGTTTCCACAGTGATGTCACACTACACACAAATTAAAACTACGGAAGAGCCCTGGAGGTCTCTGCTAATGCAACCTTGGATAATACAAAACAAAGATCAAGCAGAAGACATAAGACTTAATGTATATTCATGATGCATAGGAATCTTCCCATTCTTGGTCAGTGCGATGGCTCAGTGGGGAAAGCCTTACCACTAAGGCTGGGACTTCAAGCCCGTGCTCACATGGTGCACGGAGAGCACTGACGGTTAGACGTTGTCCCTGGTCTTCGTGCAGGCGGGGTGACGTGCGTTTGCCCACATACAAGCGAACACAATGTCAACAAATAAGATATTTAAAAAGGTCCTTCCCATTCTAAAAAGTAGACTTTTGGATAAGGCCAATATATCTACATAGTCTGCCCAATGTGTGATCTCCAGAGCAGTCCTCAAAGCAGACTATTACAAAACAACCTCACACATGGATAAAATGAACCTTCTTAAGATAGTTAGGATTACAAGTTTTAAAACAAAATTAAAAGTTCGTGCAGTAAGTATCTTGTGCAATTATACATGCATGCATTTTTGCCAATGGAAAAGCCAAGTCTTGCTCTCATGGTCTTACCAGACGGGAGGGCCACTGTGATTTGAGCCCCACGTGTGGTGTTCCTGCAGTGGACTGGGAGGAATGGGGCTGAGACGGCTCATGGAAGGCAGGGCTGCTGCTGGCTGAGGCTGGCGCCTGGGAGCACCGGGCTGGCAGCCCCTGCTCTCCTGGCCCTTCTGGCCACTGGCTGAGTGTGGTGGCCAGCGTTAGCAGTTCAGTCTGCTGTGGGGAAGCTGGGGTTTTCTTCTGTGAAGCTAATTGAAACGGCAACATTGGCCTCATTACCCCCTGTAAAAGCCTTCTGAGCTAACTGTGTCTGACAGCATGGTTTTAGGCTGACATCAAAGACAGGATGATTCCAAGATGTGGGATGTCTCATAAACCTCAAAATATAACAAGAAAACGTGGAGGATAAGGAATTTGTAAGTATCATATGGTCAAACAGACAAATTTTAAATTCCTTATCAAAGGAGGCAAGGTGGAAGACAATCCGTCCAGAGCTGTGGTGCTGTGTGGACCTGGCATCTCGCCTCTCATTACAGGCGTGTTCTAATCACAGGGCCAGCAGAACCGGCTGAGTTGGTTTTCCCAAACCCTGTAAGAGTGAACCATTATGCAATTAATTGGATTGCTCTAGATTTGACCTGATTTATTACTAAGATCACATAATAATATAAATTGAAGTTAAATAAATGTATTATGCTGCATGCTGGCTGACTACTTTGATATAAATCAGTGATTCTGAGTGGGGAGGATTTTGTTCCCCAGGAGATATCTGACAATACCTGGGAACATTTTCAGACTGTTACAACTCAGAGGAAAGAGAAAGGGAACGGATACTGAGGAACATCATTCACTGAACAGCAAGAACACAGCAATAACTATTAAATTCAAGGTACCTATAGGGCAAAGACTGAGTAACAAATCAGAAAGCAGGGTTTGGCTAGGTGTGTGGGTCCGGGCATTGCTGTAGCCGAGAGCGAGAGCAGCTGGACGTATAAAGTCTATTTTTAGATTCAAACTATCTCTTGCTGGTGAGTGAGGGAAGACTGGAAGCTGGAGAAAGGCTGTGTAAACTGGTGTATGAGTAAGGTGGCCCATGATGGCGAACCATCCAAAATACAACTAGTGCCACTTTATAGCAACAAAGGCTGACAGGAATTTCAGGGAAGACCCTCCACGTGCTAGAACACAGAATGACTACACTGTGTTTAAGCAAAATGCTTCTTTGAATTAGAGGCAGATCATTTTATGATCAGATTTGCCTATATATTAGGACATATTATAAGGTTTCAATATTTCAGTTTCTAAGACTGATCAATAATACGTTAGAGCAAAAGAACGCATGTCCTCCAAACAGACCCCAGCAAGAATGACACAGGATGAAGTATGATCAGTGATTTCTGAGATAACTGATTAAGAGTTTAGAAAACCTCAACTTCTTTTCATGTATCACAACGAAATGGGTATATTACGTGAATTTTTAAAAAATCTAAAACTTTTAAATGGATATTTTAAATTTTACCAAGAAAAAGTAGAAATTCACCTGGATCTAGATGTAGAGTGATTATTTTCTCAAAATTTGCTACAGCGTCAGGGAGAGAAAAGGAGGGAGCCTCAGTCAAGCTCGCGCTGTAAGAGGACCACGCCCTTCTTGTCAGCAGACCAGACCACAGACGAAAGAACGCTCAAGTCACTAGCTTTAACATATCAGTGTTCGAAAAAGATAGACTTACAGATATCACACAATACCTTTAAAAAATAAAAGTGTTATTTAATAGATAACTCAAAGGACACATAAAATTAATGGAAATATTATAAATAAAATATATGTGAAAACATCTCATTTCACTGTGTTCAAAGAAATGCAAAGTAGAGGCGAGGCTGCAGCTCCGTGATGAGCACTGTCCGAGTCTGCACAAGGCCCTGGGTCAGTTCAGACGGAGAGCGAGGGCTATGCACATGTTTGTAGTGTACAATCATGCCCGTGACCACAGAGGCCCGGGCCATTAATCACCTGTCAGCCTCCTGAGGCAGGGGCTTGGAACGGAGCTAAGGGCCTCTGCAGAAGCAATGCCAGCATGAGCTCTCAACCATCTCCCAAGCCCTACAAACGCTTTCTTATATCACCATACTAGAAGATGTACTACAAGATACTTTATATTAATTACATAGAGTATAATTAATTATATATACTAGGTAGCATATATAGTATATATATAATTTTATATAGTATAATATACTACTTATACTACTTATAGTATGAGTATCATATATAATATGCGATTTTTATAATTATAGTATATACTGTTGAAATGGTGTCACAGCTTTCCAGGCCAACGAACTTATCACCCAGAACTACTCTTATATGCAAGGTGTCCACTGCAGTATTGTTAAACAGAAAACTTCTTCCGTGCTCAGCAGGAGTTGACGGGATAATGATGACGCCTCCGGTACCCTCGCACTGTGAAGGACATCCCCAGAGCATGGAGCAGAGTGGGGACGCTCGTGCAGTGCGATGTGTGTGGAAATGCTGCTTACAGTCGAGGTGTGTGGCTCCGCACTCTAACCCTTGTCTAAGGAACGCCACGAGGGTTCTTCGAGGATTAAGAAGTAAATATGCCGAGTGCTGTCGGCGGGGTCTACCATTACTTTTTGTACGTAAATCCATCCAGTGCACATCCCGACAGGGGTAGCACTCAAACCTGAATTAAAGCGTAGAGGTTGGTCCTGTGGAACTGACAGGTGACGCTGACACGGGTGTGAGCCCCACGGCCTGTCTACAGGTCGGCTGCTACTCTGGCAATGAATTCGTTGCAATCGACTTGCATAGACAGCTAAGTCAAGCTCACCACCTCTGCCCTGAGAAAATGCATCAGTGCAAAGGGGAATTCAGAGGACACTGCATAAAGAGAGCGGAGCACAGGGCTGTGAAAGGCTCCTTTATGAGGGGACAGGCTACCTTTCCAGCAAAAGGCCTGGCTGGGATCCCTAGAGCAATTCCTCACCCAGCAACCCCTCCTGGCAAGAAGCGCAGCAGGCTGGCTTTAACTACGGGAGCTCAGTCAATAGGAACCCCTCCCCCACCTCTTATCTATGTACCTTTAGACCTTAAAATAATTCAAAGCATAAGAATGTTAAATAAAATAAAATGTTTTCCTTGGCCAATCAATGTCAAAGTCAAATTACAAGAAAAGGAGAGAGATGTAAAAACAAACGTGGGGGGTGGGGGTGGGGAACAAAAGGAAAACAAAACCAAACCAAAGTGAGGTCAGGAACAAAGATACCATGATGTCTGGTTCTGCCAGAGGATTCAGTCTCCGACCTGACATTCAAAGACTTTAAACCTGGAACAGCTTTGTCTCTATACGGTTTTATCTATGGTGCAAAAAAGAAAAAGACCCAAATAACTCTTCAGGTATATTTTTAGGTGCCGATACAATTGGTTAGAGGAAATAAAAAACAAACAAACAAACAAAGGTTTCTGTGACTTTTGTATTATTAGTGAACTTTCTAAATGGCCTGGTCTTGGTTAAAAGATCTGTTTCCTAGAGAGCTGTGACAGCCACTAAACATTGCTGAAATGAGATACTATCTGCTGAAACCATCTGTAAAAGGCCTCAGATAAATCCACTCAGTGTGCACTGTCTCTGGTGTCACTGCTGGGAATCAGCTCCGTGGGCCTTGTCTGTTCTACACAGGAAGCTGTGAGCATGGGCACTGGCTGCCCCTCACGTCTTCTCGTGGACAGACAGACACAGAGCGTGGAGAATCCCTTGCTTCCTTGAAGACAGGCTTGCTTGGGGCCCGCTATGAAACACTAGGTTCCAAACACTCTGCATTTCTTTGGACAGCACAACTTATAGCATTCATAGGTGTCTCTCAGACCTTTGTGCATTGTTCACATGTGTCTGAGGCTCAGTGTGTGCACAGGCATGTGCTGATCCTCCAACTCTTTCCAATTCTGTGAGTAATACTCTCTTTTCTGTCTGACCAAAATATCATGTTTTCTGTCTTCCTCCGTGGAACAGTGGAAACCCAAGTGGGGAGAGACAGCTCCGCCTTGCCAGGTTCTCATGTGGCTAGAGTCACTCAAAGGACCTGCCTCCTGCATCCTGCAGGGCAGACTCTGTCAGCTTAGGGCTCTGTATTCAAGATTTTCCTGGTGTTAGGGACTTGTTTTCTCACACAGGATGGGACAGCCTGGCTGTTTACAGCAGTAGAAGCCATTTTGTTACTGATGGGAATATGTGGTAAGACACTCAATGCTGTGTACTGTTGAGAGAAAACAAAAATCCAAACTCAAAGGAATTCTGAGCCATCCATTCTCATGGAATCATAAAAGAAACATTTCAAATTAAGGGATTCTGGAAGCCCAGAACAATGAGAGCTGAACTATAAGGTTCAAACACTTCCGAGGATCCCACAGCTTTCCGCCACGGCAGTGCTAATCGCTAAGTTTTTTTTTTTCTTTTAAAAACACAATCCTTGCTAAATAAGAGAGCTTCGTGGGGTTTTGTACTACGGACCCACTTGATACATAATCACTCTAATTTCTGAACCAATCGCCTGGAGTCCTGTTCCAACAAGTATGCACACATACTTACAGTCCTCCTGGCACGAAATATTTGAAATCTACACTGTTTCAGAGAAGTAGTTACATAATGCAATTATGTGGAATAGTCAAGATCTTGGTTGCAAAATCCCAGGTCAATTTCCTTGAGGCACATTTAAAAAATGCCTCTGTGATAGACACCATCTTACGTGCATGTACTTTTGGCATATTTCCCCCACGTGCCCTTTCTTATGGAATGAAGGTCCCCCGTGGAATGCAATCTGCTAAGGACGCAGGCTTAGAAGACATGGTGTGGGAGCTGAGAGGCCATGGCTCACAGAGGTCGCGTCTGCGTGGAGTAGCCAGCAGAGGTCTTCCTCGGGGCTCATATCACTTGGCTTGCTAAGACTATGAAGATGCCCTGGGGCTTCCAAGTCCCTCCCGAATTTCAGGGGGAGTTTCTTTGAAAAGGTGAAGGACTGGGGAATGCTTTAAAGATTGAAAGTCTCAGTCTTCATCTTCAACGGCGCTACTACAACCTGAAACCTGTCCTGTGTGTGGAAGACTTGGTTCCAAGGACAGCGTTGGGGTTCCCAAGGGGCTATCCTTGCCTCTAGGCTCAGGGTTAGTAAGCTCACCAACCCCCAAGAAAACTACAGTACAGAAGGAACAGGCTGGAGTTTCTCAGATTCGGAAGCTTAGTCAAAAGTCACTCTCCTGGGTTTATTAATGTGAATTAGCAGGCTCTGCTCTCAGCACACAGTTTATTCCTATGAGACTGCCCCCCCCCCCGGAACCTGCATTCTGAAGATTCCACTTGTGCTGTAGCAGCTCAAATGGGCCACAATTACTAGACTTAGCCGTCTAGGTAGAGTTGATTTCTATTATAGAAGTCTTGCAAGAAACCCATTTTGGCCCTAGAATTTGATTTTTTTTTCAAGACAGGGTTTCTCTGTGTAGCTCTGGTTGTCCTGGAACTCACTCTGTAGACCAGGCCTTGAACTCAGAAATCTGCCTGCCTCTGCCTCCCAAGTGCTGGGATTAAAGGCGTGTGCCACCACCGCCCGGCCTTGATATTTTTCAATATGGACTCAATTCAACCAATACTTCTGTTTAATCAAGAAACTGATCTTATTCATGTCAGAAAAGTAATTTCTTACATTCAAAAGATAAATATACACATATTTCCCTCCCCGAGTAACTGCAATCCACAGACCTAACATGAACTGTAACAACTGATTTATCTAGTCAGATGTGCCCCTAATGCTGCCGTGGCCTATAATAAAGCATGCCCAATAGCTGTTGAAGACGGACCTCATTAAATACATATCAGTGTGCATTTAGGCAAGCACGCTTGAGCAAACAGACTAATGACCTAAAGCAAACAGGAGGCGCGCACGGCCAGTGCCAGTGGCCTGCTCCTTACGGCTCTTCCACACGCAGCTCCTGAAGATGATGCTTAGGTCTGTCTGCCGGACCTTAAAGACCAGGAAGAGAGCCACCCATCTGTCGGCTTTAAGGTACGTCACTGAATTCAGCCCGTTCTGCCTCTGAAGCAAAGCTGTTCTCCCAGCCACAGGCCATAGGCGATTTCAAATATTATTTTTCTTCAATAAACCTCCCTCCCCTCGTGATTTCTGGAGACGCAGCTGAGGTGACGATTTCCTTCAGGTTCCAAGGCCTTTGGCTTGTTGCTCACACATGTTGAAGGTTAAGAACAATAGACTGACATATAAGAGGCAAATTCAGGCACAAAAATTTTCTGTTGCATCAGTTAACTGATGAAACAATATTTGGGGAGCATCTGACATCATGGTGACCAAAAAAATAAAACCAGCCTCTTGTTTGGCAAGATCTCTGGCACCCAAGTCAATCCTAAAAGCTACTGAGGCTCCTGTTCTAACAAGGTTTCCCCAGGACTAAGTGAGCGAGGAGGACTCCACACAGGCCCTCATTAAGAAAAAGCTCCTCAGACAGTAACAATACTGGCTAGCTTTTCTTAGAAAGAGGATACTATTCTAGTCTTGGTCTTGCCTAAACAGATGCCGTTCACCCGGCACCCACTCACGGCTGAACTTCCGGTATGCTTCCTTTGTTTACACAACACCTAGTTTTACAAACGATTTAAGAGAGCTCTAGAATTCGGTTATTAACTCAGTTAAGTGACACACACCGCCCAAAGCACATGCCTGCTTAGATTATCCTGCTCCTCTGTGGCTACTTGAGCCCCCTCTGTGTGGCCTTCTAAGCATTGGCCATCTTCTCTCCTTCCTTCCTTGTTCCTGTCTGCAGCTACTCACTGCTGTGCAACTAGCCACTGCTGAAACACATGCTGTTCTTTAGCTATTACAAGCTTCTGCAGCTCAGATCTGCTGTTAGAGTTTGCACACTCTCTGTGCACACACACTCAGAGTAAAGGTTTGAGGACCGAAACGCCATCTTTCCTTGACCTCGCTAGTATTTCCTGGTGGTTGAACAAGCTTTGCCCGGGACGTGTTTTAAACCATGTTTGTATTTAGCCCTCCATTCTTAACACAGAAGAATCCATTTATCCAAGTGTTTCATGTCTTATGAAGTTTTTACTGAATTTTGGCACCACTGAAAAGTGGAACTCATCCCTGAAATTATAAGTTCAATGAAAACATTGCCAATTTGAAGATGTGAATTTCACATCAAATATATTATGCAATGGTTATTCCACTTCAAGTCACACATACCACACACACACACACACACACACACACACACACACACATATCACACCACAAAAACACACACACACATACACAAACCACACATACAAACATGCACCACACATACCACATACACAAACACACCACACACACAAACACACCACACACACCCTTCTGAAAATGAGGGTTAGTGGATGTTTGCCTCCAGCAATGCTTTAAATGAGGAGGAGCAGGAGTTGGGCTGTCACTGGCATTGGAGGAGATTCCAGTGGGAAGACTGCAAGGCACGACCCTGAGAAATCAAGAGGACCGCTATATTTTCCCCTTGCTATTGTTTCTAGCACTAGAGTACAAACTCAAAACAAAGCAGGAAACTGTTGTACCACGAAGTCTCGCCTCATTCTCTAGCCAAGGCTTAACACACATCTGGAGCTGTCATTTCCCACTCACACAGGCATAACAAAGTCAACACTCACAGTAAAGGCACACGGTGACCGAAGAACTATTCATTGGTGGTGTTAGGGGTTGGCAAACCGGTGGGATAGTATCCACATATATCTTCTCCTCTTCCACAACTTGTACCATCCAAGACAGACAGCATTCATCACATGTGACATTTTTATCAATGGAGCCAAGCCTCACAACTGTGAAAGGATTTCTACTCAATCTCAGGGCAATAGTTAGGACACAAACATCAAGGACTTGCTCACGGGGTACTGGGGTGAAAACAGAAGAGTTAAATCATCATTGAGACATACTGAGACAATGGGGTGAGTTACAGTTCCCTACCATACCTGGTACACTTCTTCAGCTTGGGAGCAGCTCTCAGCAACCCAGCCAGTTATCTGGATTCTGGAGGCAGATACGAACACCCATGAACAGGATGGGGTACGCCTCTGCTCCCTTGCTTAAATATCCTTCTCTAAATGTAAAGCCAGTAGCTACAGCGAGTGTTCAGTGGGAAAGAGCATTGGTTGCTCTTCCAGAGGATCCAGACTTGAGTCCCAGCATCCTCCTAACAGCTCACAATGGAGGGAATCCACAGCTACTGTACGCATGTGCTGCACAGACAGATACAGAGCCCCAAACACCAGTACATACTATATATATATATATATATATATATATATGTATATATATACATATATATGTATATATATACGTATATGTATATACATATATACATATATATGTATACACACACACACACACACACACACACATATATATATATATATATATATATATACATACATATATATACAGGTTCGAAAAAGAAATATTGTAAAGCCAGTCCAGGCTTTCTCTTGAGCAATAAGAGCCGGAGGACTGGGGATTCTCGTCCTGGGGCCATCTTTTGGCTTCATATGTCAGATATTTATCTCTCGGTTTGTAACTGAAACTCAAGAAACCAAAACCTTAACCAAGTCTGGAGACAAAAGTAGGAATCACGTGCGCAGAACTATGAACCTTGACAAGATTAGCTTGCTTGTCTTTTGTGAGATCTTTTAGGATCTTTGGAGATCAGCCCCACCCTGTACTCACTTGGCAGATATCAAACTTTACATTACTGTTAAAGGCATACCTTTCAATACAGGTCAGTATATATTACTGTTAAAGGCATACCTTTCAATACAGGTTAGTACATATTAGAAGAGATAGAAAAATCACTTCAAAATAATACCCTATATTTATTCTCTTAACCACAGAGCAAACTAGAGAGGATCAGAGCACAAAGGCCCCCTTTTATGTCTTCCCAACTGTGTCATTTTACTCGGTGAGTGTGCCTGGATGGCAGAGTTGTTCTGAGGAGTAAATCATGTGAATGGTGTGAACGCCTGCCTGTTTCATAGGAAGTCCCAGCAAACGTCGGTTTCCTTTCCCGCTCCTCTGACTGTCAGCCAGGACCAGAACCCATTTGTACATTCCCTGAGAAATGGAGATTCAGGGCCACTGATTCAAAATCAACTAAGAGTTACAAGATGGCGCCAGCAGAGAAGTAAACAACCTTTAAGCCACAGCCCACACAGCCAATCCCACCGTGAGAACACCTGAAACCTTCTCAATCTATTCTGGGGCCTTCTGACTGACACACAAGGTCCCTATTCCTAAAGCTCTTCTTTGCCTACTTGTAAATTTATTTTTTAAAAATAATGTTTTTTACAGGGTTGTGAAAAGCTAGTGGCAAAATTTCAGAAAAGAATAAAAGCATTTTATTCCTAAGTCTATACGCCATTCATTTGTGTTTTGATAAGAAGAAAGTACAAGAATAAAAGCAACTCCAGTTTCATTAAGTAATAACACAACTAATATTCTGTAGTAACATTAACATTCTGATATAATTTGTTTTACAAAAAAGAGTTATATTGTTTCTGAGCCTTTTAAACCTGCATTTTCCCCCAGTATTTCTCTTATGTCTTACTATTTTATGAAATCACATTTTCAAAGTTGCCTTGAGGTCCATCTGCCCAAAGCCTGGACAGATGAGTTTCTGACTTCGTTCAAATATCTGTCCAACTAGTGCCTGAGAGGAAATGCAGGGTTTCCCTCTGTGTGTCTCTCTGTCCTCTGACTGCATGTCTCTGTCTTTCTGTCTATCTCTGCCCTCTGACTGCATGTCTCTGTCTTTCTGTCTATCTCTGCCCTCTGACTGCATGTCTCTGTCTTTCTGTCTATCTCTGCCCTCTGTCTGTCTCTGTCATCTTTCTCTCTCCCCCTCCTCTCTGTGTGTGTACGCATGTGCATGTGCACATGTGAAGGTATGCATTTGAATTATTTTATCAGTAACGCTGTTGTCCCTATGATATATGCCATGTAAGAGAAGTGTACCCACATGGAATATGCCTGTGAGTGACTGACACAGCCAGTGTCCAAAATACAAATCAAAGACATGCTCTAAACAACAGGCCTCAAGCAACAAAATAAAATGTTTGATGGGTTCTTTAAAATATTAAGCCTATTGATGCTTGCCAAAACCCCCTTGGCTAGCTGAGGGCTTCAGACTGCATTTTCAGCTGGAGTTTGGAATTTTCCCATTCAGCGCTGACATTTGAGAGACAGGACAGGCCTCCGACAAAGGACGATGAGGTGCCAGATGGTCCCCATCTGTATCTACATGTTCACACAATGCAGCCCACCTTCCCTAATCAGAAGGCTGTGTGGTCCGTGGAAATGAATACCCAGTGTTTTTAAAGAAGCGTAATTGCCCCTTCCCAACCATAATGTATAAATATTAATGAACACAATCTGGTTCTAAAGCAAATTTAGCATGAACTTTCAGCAACCCTTTCCTGACAACTTCCTCCCATTTTAACTGAATTAAGCTCTTCAGTTCTGTGATTAAAAATAGCAACCCCTGTGTGCTAGATCTGTGACTGAGGAAAACCTCTCCCTTCCAGCTAGTAGCCTGTTAACACGGTTCGCACGATTGCATGACTTTTAGAACCAAAAAAGGGCCTCAGCTTGAATGGGTAGTCAGCAAGTGTGCCTAGCGAGACATTGATTTAAAAAAAAAAAAGATAAGGTGGGAACTGATGATTATTGTATCATTTTACCCTGCCTACTTCCGAAAGGACAGAGGATTTAGGGAATTCGCTGAACATCTTGAGAGTTATCTAGACATAAACTTTCACCTCTATGACAGCTTATGCAGAATCTGAACAAAGACAGCAGCAGGGGAGCAGGCACAAGACCCTAGCCACATAGAACCGCAGCGCTAGGCAATGCGAGAGCCGAGAGCCAAGAGCCTGCCTCCCCAGGGAAGGCGTACCAGTGGCTGTCAAACGCCAGCGGGGCATCCTTAAGGACACACACAGACAAGTAACCCGATGCAAACTGAGGTATTGATATTAGGAGTATACACATATGCTGTAACGACAACTAATGAAGAGCAGAGCCCACAGATGTGAAAGAGCAGGAGAGGTAGATGGGGGTGGGGCGGGACAGGGAAAGGACATGATGTAATTACATTTTAACCTCAGAAGAGGAACAATGTCTTTTAAGAAGATGGGAATGCAAGCTGGTACAACCACTCTGGAAATCAGTATGGCGGTTCCTCAGAAAACTGGACGTGATACTTCCAGAGGACTCAGCCATACCACTCCTGGGAATATACCCAGAAGATTCCCCAGCATGCAATAAGGATACATGCTCCACTATGTTCATAGCAGCCTTATATATAATAGCCAGAAGCTGGAAAGAACCCAGATGTCCCTCAAAGGAGGAATGGATACAAAAAATGTATATATACACAATGGAGTACTATTCAGCCATTAGAAACAATGAATTCATGAAATTCTTAGAGAAATGGATGGAGCTGGAGAATGTCATACTAAGTGAGGTGACCCAGTCTCAAAAGAATACCCATGGTATACAGTCACTGATAAGTGGATATTAGCCTAGAAGCTTGGAACACCAAAGACACAAATCACATATCAAGTGAGGTCTCACAAGAAGAAAGGAGTGGACACTGGTGCTAGAATGGACCAAAACATCATTGTGGGGGAGTACAAGAACAGTAAGGTGGGAGGGGGTGGATGAGGGAGCAAGGGGAGGGAAAAGGACATGTGGGACCTTTGGGGGTGGGGAACCAGAAAAAGGGAAATGAATTGTAAATATAGAATATATCCAAAAAAAAAATATTTTGAACTCCTAAAAAAAAAAAAAAAAAAAAAAGAAAGAGAAGTGTTAAACTTATATCCTATTTTAACCTTGCAACAAACTAACAAGGGATCATGGTAGCTTAAATAACTAATATCCAGAAGTATACATCACAGATATTTAGGGGAAATATTTTAACTTGAATTACAACTGAATATTACAATCTCTTTAGTCATGAAAGACTTAGTCTTCGTGAATAGTGAAGTTTGCTGCCCGACAAATACCAAGAAAAGATTTAAGTGTGGAAATCACACTATTTCCTTTCTTTCCTTTCAGTTCAAATAAGGAAGGTTCACATTTTCTCTCTAGCTCCTGAGTTTTCTGCCAGGGGAATCGCCGCAGTCCCCAAAAGGAATAAAGGACATGCCACATTCTCGTCACGGATCCCCGCAGATCCAAATACCCATAATCATAAAGCAAAACCTGTGAAGCCTAGTCAAAGGTAATACAGACATCGAAATCCACATGTTCCGCGGTCCTCTCATACATGAAGTGAATTAATCCTTTTCCCTTTCAGTCTTGGTTTCACTCTCAAACTGCCAGCAAGCAAGGCTTTACTGAGCATCTGCCGTGCGCTTGGTTTGGGACAAACAATAAAAGAACAACACCACAGGCAGAGCTGCTGGCCTGGGGCCTCCACTGGGCTCCAAAGCCGTCTATGAGACGCTAAAGGAAGTCTTTGCCCGTGACAGTGGCTCTATACAGAGCCCACTGGAATTGCTAGCACAGGGACCACACCCACCTCACCCCCCCAGTTCTTCTTAAAGAGGACCATTTGCTAGCCCCGTGAGCAACGCTGGTGTGTGTTCCAGGCTCATCCTTACCAGGTCTCGACATGCCTTTTGAACTTTCCCAGCCCAATTTGGTTGTCGTCACAATGATAAAATGTTAGGATAACATCAATAAAGCTGCAGAAGACAATGAGCTAAAGATTTCTGTGAAAATGCTGAGCATATCAAAACGAGGCTTTGTTTGGTCACATGAAGGGCAAAAGGAACAGGAAGGACTGGACAGAGGGACGACCTAGGCCAGACACGAGCACATGACAAAGAGGAAGGAAAGTGGCTTATTCTTGTTTCTTTTGAAGAATGATTTTCAAACAGCAGGGAAGAGACATTAAGAAAGATAGATAAGTCTTTGCAAGGAGCAGCTTGGAAACGAGCATCTGAATTGCACTCAGTCCCAGGCCCAGACGCATGCACTCCCCAGCTCGTTTTGTATAGAGAAAAGCATATTTTACATTGACAATCAAGAGAGAGATCTGGCACAGTGAGGGACAGACGTGGATATGGAAAGCAGTGTCATTCCCATAGAAACCACAAAGACATCACATTCCACATGTGCTACAAATGCTGTGAAAGGGAAGTGATGGGGTCACTAAGAGCTGGGAGGAAACTCACCTAAGCATAAATACGAGGCATCATACCTACTGCGAGATAAAACATATACTTTGCATTTCATATAGTTTATTTACTAAGGCTTATATTACAGTTCAAATATACAGTATCCCTCATAAGTCTATGTGGTGTGATTATGAAAGTTGTAGATACTTCAGAAGGTACAGCCTAGGTGAAGGACATAGGTCACAGGAAGTGTGCCTTTGAAGGCTATATGGGGTTCCTGGCCCGTTCATTTCTCTAGTGAACAGTGCCTTCCTACATGTGGGCCTGCTGCATGACCCTCTGTCTCACTAAATACACAGGAACAATGGAGCTTGCCTGGACAACCTCGTGAAACTGTGAGTCTCCCAAATCCTCCCACCTTGAAGCCGTTCTCTCAATCTTCTGGTCAGAGCTAAATAAATACACACATGTCTGACTGATTCGTATAGCAGTGATATCATATGACTCTTATCAAGGGACTTTCTATTGTCCTCCGATATATCTTTGGGGTTAGAGGGTAGAATATGGCCTGAATGACGAAGAATGAGTCAATAGACTGAACAATTATTAATTAATTAATTAATTAAGGTTAATTATTACACAATGTATGGACAGATGACACGTAGCTCTCTCTTGTCTCAATGTTATTGATAAGATGGAGATGGGGAAGATTGTAGAATGGTTGTGGGTAACTAACATATTTAAGGTTTTCAGACTGTCTGAACAGGAAGGCAAAAATCAGTAAAATTTAGAACTACAAAATACTACATTCTCAGTAAAAATGTAGTTAGAAAGTGCAAGATGAGGTCTAAGGGACACCTAGGTAACAGCAGTTTCAAGGTAGAACACTTTTTATTAATAATCAATGATAATACAAAGAAAGAGTGAAACTATATAATAAACACAGAAAGGAAACTGGACAGAGACATTTGTGCTGAAGGGAACTTCTTAATGCGTTAGTATGTGGTATGGGATGAAAGATAATAAGCAAGAGACGCACCAGTTTGTCTGTTTCTGATCTCTGGGACCCTAAGGAGCTGGTAGGCTTGGGGGCAAAGGGAATATGAAGTAAAAGAGGAAGGCTGAGGAATTGGGTGGGGGAGGGGGCAGGCAGGAGACAGGGACAGGAAAAAAAGAGGTAGTGACCCAGAAGGAGACAGATTATTTCCATGACACATAGTACAAATCCTAAAGGCGATCTTATAGAGAACACTGTGCCACCTGCCTCCGCCACACAGCATAGCATGGTAGTGTAGTCACTTTCCACATGGGAACCACAAAGTCATATCCCAGCCTCATGTCACATGAGACCCAAATCATTTCCACTTACAATGAAACAAAACCATAAAACCTATAGAAGAAAGTTGATTATAAGGTAGAGAATTTTTTGAGAAAAATTTATAAATTAGAGCTGTAAATGAAGTTGTTAAGATTAATTATACTACAATAAATCTGGGCAGGCGGGAGCCCCAAAGGAAAGGTGTTGACAACCGCCCTGCAGTAGGAAAATGGTTGTCCAAGAACACAACACCCACATTCACACATGTGGACTTCTACTGCAGACCTCTTAGTCACTCACACATCCACAACTTACCTTCCAAATGGGCCACTAGAAGCACAAGGCCACACCAGCCTTAACAAAGCTGTCCAGGCCAAAGAAATAAAGAAATAAAGAATGCCCATACTGCTGTGCGGAACCACAGTGAGAATGAAGGCTCTTTAAGCCATTACTATTTGCCTTCTAGCTAGGCCATACCTCCTAAATTTTTTAAAGATGTATTTGTTTAGTGTGTGTGTGTGTGTGTGTGTGTGTGTGTGCCTGTATGAGATCACATGTATCTCAGGCATGCAGATGTGTCTATGGAGGTTATAGGGTGTTGGGTCTCCTAGAACTGGAGTTAAAGGCAGTTGTGACCCTCCTGATATGGGTGCTGAGACCCAGGGCAGGAACCTCTACAAGAACAGCAAGCACTGCTGTTGGCCCAGCCGTCACCTCCACGCCCATTTCCTTAAACGTTTGTAAACATTTATAGATTGTATCTATCCAGTAGTTTTTAAAGTCATAAAACTTCCCCAAACATAACAAAATAACAGGTTTTGTTTAAATAAAATAACTTAGAATATTATAAATTAGTAAGCCACAAATTAGGATGCATTTGCAACACTTAAATGGACAAATTAGTCAGTTTGTCTGTCTGTGTCCTTCCCTCCTTCTCTGTTTCCTTTAACACGCTCCTAAACTACTATGAATGGGAAGAAACTTGTGTGAGGATATGAACAGCAAGTCAGCAAACAGGAAGCTCAACTTAAAAACAGGAAGTATGTCTATCCTCATTAGAAAGCATACCAACAGCTAAGACACACTCTGGATGAATAAAACAGCCCTAAAAGATAGCAAGGACTCTGAACAGTAGAGCTCTATTGGCCTGCTATAGGGAGTGTCAACTTGATTAACCACTCTGAAAATTTTAAATTACCTAACAAAGGATGTGTTTATTCTCTGATTCACCAATTCCACTCCAAGAGATACTTACTCACTATGCATCACATACACAGAGGAACAACTGGTCTACCTTCACAATAGAACCTAGTATATATGTGCTGAGTGGACACATGCTGTCAATATTGGATATATACCTTTTAGAAATTTAAATGTGTCTAAAAATGAAAGTTGCAGAAGAGCGTGTACAGGATGTTTCAAACAGTGTAACGTCCAAAGACAAGCTACATTAAGGAATAGGAAATCCATCAACATAATCCACCATATAAACAAACTGAAAGAAAACCACATGATCATCTCATAGACACTGAAAAAGCCTTTGAAAAAATCTAACACTCTTTCATCTTAAAAGTCTTGGAGAGATCAGTAATACATGGTATATACCTAAACACAATAAAGGCAATATACAGCAAGCCAATTGCCAAAATCAAATTAAATGGAGAGAAACTTAAAGCAATTACACTAAAATCTGAGACAAGGCTATTCACTCTTTCACCATCTCTTCAATATAGTACCTGAAGCCCTAGCTAGAGCAACAAGACAATGAAAGGATACCAAGGGGATAAAAATTGGAAAGGAAGAAGACAAAGTACTGCTTTCACAGACGATATGATAGTATGCATAAATGACCCAAAAAATTCTACCAGACAAGTCCTACAGTTGATAAACATCTTCAGCAAAGGGGCTAGATTCAAAACTATCTCAAAGAAATCATTAGCCCTCCTTTATAGAATGGGCCGAGAAAGAAATTAGGAAAATAACACCCTTCCCAATAGCCACAAATAATATGAAATATCCTGGTGTAACTCTAACCAAGAAAGTGCAAGACCTGTATGACAAGAAGATAGAAAGATTTCCCATGATCTTGGATCAGTAGGAAAAACATAGGGAAAATGGCCATCTACCAAAAGAAATCTATAGATGCAATACCATTCCCATCACAATTCCAACCCAATTCTTTAAAGATCTTGAAAGAACAATTCTCAACTTCATATGGAAAAATAAAAAAATCCAGGATAGTTAAAACTATCCTGAACAATAAAAGAACTTCTGGAGGTATCACTATTTCTGACTTCAAGCTGTACTACAGAGCAATAGTAATAAAAACTGCATAGTATTGGTACAGAGACAAACAGGTTGATCAATGGAAATTAAATTGAAGACCCATAAATAAATCCATACAATCTATAGACTCTTGATTTCTGACAAAGAAGCCAAAACCGTACAATAGAGAAGGGAAAGCATCTTCAACAAACAGGGCTGGTCTAACTGGATGTCTGCATGTAGAAGAGTGCACGTAGATCCATATTTATACGTCTGAACAAAACTCAAGTGCAAATGAATCAAAGACCTTATTGTAAAGCCAGATACACTGAATCTAATAGACCAGAAAGTAGGGAATAGATTTGAACTCATTGGTACAGGAGACGACTTCCTGAACCGAACACCAGTGGCTCAGGCACAATAAATGAGACCTTATAGAACTGAAAAGCTTCTGTAAGGCAAAGGACACTGCCAATAGGGCAAAATGACAGTCTACAGATTGAGAAAGGATCGTCTTGAACCCCTATCTGACAGAGGGTTAATATTCAAAATACATAAAGAACTGAAGAAGTTCAAACAATCCAAATAACCCAATTTTTAAAATGGGGTACAGAACTAAACTGAATTCTCAAGAGAGAAATCATGAATGGGTAAGAAACTCTTGAAATGGTCAACATTCTTAGTCATCAGGGAAATGCAAATCAAGATTTCTCCCTTATACCCATCAGAATGGCTAAGATCAAAAACTCAGAGGACAGAGCACTCCTCCATTGCTGGTGGGAATACAAACTTGTACAACCACTCTGGAAATCAATTTTATTTTCAGAAAATTGGGAATAGTTCTACCTCAAGACCCAGATATAGCACTCCTGGACATATACCCAAAATATGCTCCACCATTCCACAAAGACACATGCTCAACTATGTTCAAAGCAGCTTATTCATAATAGCCAAAAACTGGAAACAACCTATATGTCCTTCAACTGAGGAATGGACACAGAAAATGTCCACATATTACACAATAGAATAATACTCAGTTACTAAAAAACAAGGATATCATGAATTTGGCAGGCAAATGGACTAAACTAGAAAATATCATCCTGAGTGGGGTAACCCAGACCCCAAAGGACAGGCATGTACTTACTTATATGTGGATATTAGCCATAAAATATAGGATAACAAGACAATAATCCACATACACAAAGAAGACAAAGAACAAGGAGTGCTCAAGGGAGGATGGCTGGATCTTTCTAAGAAGGGGAAATAACGTAGATAGCAGAGATGTATGGAGGGAGAGAACTGGGTGGGGGAGGACATAAGGAGGGGAGGGGGGATCCCAAGTAGGGAAAGCAGGTGAGAGAGAATGGGAGTCAGCAACGGTGGGGTGTGGAGCGTCTCTAGGATGTACCAGATCGGGGACATGGGGAGGCCCCAGGGTGTCAGTGTGGGTAACCCTAACTGAAACTCCTAACAGTGGGGGATATGGATCCTGAAGTGGACACTCCCTGTAGCCAGGAAGGGCTACCAGTGGAGGACAAGGACAGCAACTCATCCACAAAATCTTCATCCAAAATGTGTCCTGCCTACAGGATGTGCAGGGACAAAGATAGATCAGAGAGGAGAGGATGGCCAATGCCTGGCCCAACTTGAGATCTCTCCCATGGGTCAGAACCAGTCCCTGACACTACTAATGATACTCTATTATTCATGCAGGCAGAATCTTAGCATAACTGTCCGTTGAGCGGCTCCACTCAATAGCTAACTGAAACAGGTGCAAAGACCCATAGCCCAACCTTAGATGGAGCTCAGGGCGTCTTGTAGAAGAGTTGGGGGAATGATTGAAGGACACGAAGAGGATAGGAACTACACACAAAACCAACAGAGTCAACTAGCCTGGACCCCATGGGAGCTCCCAGAGACTGAATCACCAACTAAAGAGCATGTACTGGCTGTACCTAATCCCCCACATACATGTAGCAGATATGCAGGCTGGTCTTCATGCAGGTCCTCCAATAACTGGAGAATGGTCTATCCCTGAATCTGTTGTCTGCCCGTGGGTCCTGGTCCCCTACCTGGGCTGTCCTGTCTGGTTTCAGCAAGAGACTATGCTCCTAGTCCTGCAGTGACTTGATATGTCACAGGACAGTTATACTCAGGGGGGCTCCCCATTCTCAGAAGAGAAGAGGAGGGGAAAGGGGGAAGGATTTGGGAGGGGGAACTTAGAGGAGAGGGGAGATTAATATTGAAGTGTAAAATGAATAAATTAATTAATGAATGAAAGAAGAATATTCATGGAGATCTTGTAGTTCAAAGAACTAAATAGGACTAAAAAATTCTAAACACTGAATTCAAAATTCTAAGACAGGATCAAGGAGGAATGTACATATACAATATCCCAACAATGGTAATTTTCTCCTAAAGTTGGCGTTCACTTCTTATTGAGTTTCATAACTGGCATATGTGATGTAATATGCAAAGTGTATTCAAAAGTAAAATGTGTGTGTGTGTGTGTGTGTGTGTGTGTGTGTGTGTGAGAGAGAGAGAGAGAGAGAGGGGGGGAGGAGGGGGAGGGGGAGGGGGAGAGGGAGAGGGAGAGGGAGAGGGAGAGGGAGAGGGAGAGGGAGAGGGAGAGGGAGAGGGAGAGGGAGAGGGAGAGGGAGAGGGAGAGGGAGAGGGAGAGGGAGAGGAAGAGGGAGAGAAGAAAACACCAAGAACTCAGGTCTTGTTAATCCGAGTTTGTATGCTGGCCTTGATCAACAAGTCAAGGTGAGAGAAACTGTATCTGAGGGAATTGTCGGTCACAATACAGCTTAATTTTTTAATTTTTTTTCTGACAAGGGGCTGGTCTGTGCAGTTTTCCTGTGATTCCATGTGAAGAGAGTGTGGATATAGAGGTATAGCAGCCAACAAAGGGCAGGCAGCTTCCTCCCGTATTCAGCACTCCGTGAAGCATATGTTAGGCCGTGTGCAGTTCTTGAAACCGTATTCTACAAGAAGGCTTTGAGGACCTACAGGCCTTGCTATGGCTGAGCGCTGAGCCCAGGATGCCGGCACCATTTCATGTGATGGGTTACAGGAATCTGAGTTTGAAGCAGCCAACTGCGAGTTTTAGAGAAATGACATAACTGACTTCATAATTTTAAAAAAAAAATGTCATGAAGCTTTCAAAAAATTAGGTTTCTCCTACATATATAATGACCACCCACTGCTAACGGGTAGAAATGTATTGAGGCTGACTTAAGCTTTGAAACTTAAAATATCAGTTCAGAGAAGATATCTGGATGACTCACACTGGGTGGTGGCTCATTATATTCCTGCGATTTGTTAGATCTGTGGGAAACTGGCATATGTATAAAGTTCTTATAACCTCCATTCTCCTTATGGTCATATTTTATAACACACCATATAGGCTTCATATATTTTAAATTTTGAAAAATATGACAACACTACAGAATACTTGAGTTTGGTTTATGAATTATTTCTCCTATCTTCTCTGTCCCATAGGTAGTGGTAACGAGCAAATGCCTCTGCTCCTCAGTCACTACAGGTGTGATGGGCACTGTGGAGCCTCCCTTGGTTTCACTACCAGAATTAGTAGAGCCAGTACCTGAGCCCCAGGAGCTCCAACAAGCCAGCTCAGCCATCGTCCTCAGTAAGCCAAGTGCACAAAGAAGCCATAGCAAAATGCAGGAAAGGGGTATTTCCTCTCCTGGGAAAGAGGCAAAGACCCAGTCACCCTCAAGTTCATCGCTGGGGTCTGTACATGTGGCCTAGGTATAAGTAAAGAATCAGAGGTAAGTATGGAGAAGCAGTTCCAGTCAAGGTATGGTCTCCCCGTGACTGCCTAGGCTCCAGTCTCTTCTGCAATGCAGTCTGATGATAGTTCGTTAGCGCTGTGCAGAGTATCTCTCTGGCTTTGTTGGCTAGCTAGGTTTTTGTGTTCTTCCAACAGGAATTTCTAATGTCTTGGGATACATTGTTGCCAAAGGGAACAGCATACATGTGTTTAGTATATTCTTGCCAGGGAAGCAGGTTTCTTCCATTTTTCTCAGCTATAAAATGGGCATTACAATAATAGCTATGTGTGCAAACACACCCTTCCCCCATTCCAGGTCCCATCCCCTAAGGTTAGATCATTGTTACCAAGCCATTCAGTGGAGGAGCTTTCGTGAAGCTGGCCTAGAGCACCCGGCATAGTCAGCATCACTGCAAAGGCTCCTTCTAAGCAGAGCACAGGAAGGGGAAAGGCAGTACGGGTCATTTGACGGCAAAGACAGTGACGTCATAAAGTGGGTAGATTAGATTAGCAGGTGCGGATGCTAAGAGCCCTGTACTGGCCTTCGTCATTTGATTTTCATAGAACCCCATCTGATACAGTGATTTAGTTCAGAAGCTGAGAAGGAAAGACACTCCCCTAGAATATCAGGAAGAAATGATATCTACAGACACTTCCATTTTAGTCCTATGACACTGCTTTCTGACTTCTGACCTTCAGAACCATGATATTTAAAAGTGTCTGAAGCCACTGAGCGTATGGTTGTGTGACAGCAGTGACATGAAGCAACCACCTTAGGGGTCTGTATGCAGCTCAGTCAAGGCAAGCTCTTCACTCCTGGAGTCTACCTATCCCCCCCCCAAGAGAAGTACATATTCACTATACAGCATTTAGACCTCTGGATCATCAACACTGGGACAGACTGGACAGAAGTCAGGAGTTCACTTCCATTGATGGTGGAGTCCTGGAGTCCCAAAGGTGGTCCACCACCCTCAGACTGCATTCCTCAGCTCTAACTAAAGGCCAGGCATTGCAGCCCTAAAATTCAAAGATCATATGCTTACTTAGGCATCTGAATAATACCTCTGAACCTTTCTCATGACCCCTCAACCTATAGCTCGCTCAGAATTCTCCAGTGTGATTTGGTTATTGTTACTCTGAATACTGATTAATCAGGTGATCATAATTGTATCCTCTAAAGTGAAGAGGAGAAGGGGATTTGGGTTTTTTTGTTTAAGTGTATGCTTAAAAACAGTATATTCAGTGTTTTCCATGAGATGTTCTAAGCAAAAGCTCCCAGTTCTGAGTATATTTGGGTCCCTAAACTCTTTCACTTTTCCTGCAACAGGGCTGGCTGGTCATCCCCACCATGCAACAGGGCTGGTTGGTCATCCCACCATGCAACAGGGCTGGTTGGTCATCCCCACCATGCAACAGGGCTGGCTGGTCACCCCCACCATGCAACAGGGCTGGTTGGTCACCCCCACCATGCAACAGGGCTGGTTGGTCATCCCACCATGCAACAGGGCTGGCTGGTCACCCCCACCATGCAACAGGGCTGGCTGGTCACCCCCACCATACAACAGGGCTGGTTGGTCACCCCCACCATGCAACAGGGCTGGTTGGTCATCCCACCATGCAACAGGGCTGGCTGGTCACCCCCACCATGCAACAGGGCTGGCTGGTCACCCCCACCATGCAACAGGGCTGGCTGGTCACCCCCACCATACAACAGGGCTGGCTGGTCATCCCCACCATGCAACAGGGCTGGCTGGTCATCCCCACCATGCAACAGGGCTGGTTGGTCATCCCCACCATGCAACAGGGTTGGCTAGCCATCCCCATCATTCAACAAGGCTAGCTGGCAATTCCCACCATACAACAGGGCTGGCTGGCTGTCCCCATCAAGTTCTCTTCCACATTTTATCCTTCTATATGGCAGGACACTTGACACACATATCTTGCTGCTCAAGGTGGAGATCAAACACTACCAAAACAGAACCGACAGTAGAATACCATAGAACACAGCCTCCCCACGCATCTCCAAGTACAGGTCCCCATGGGCAGATCACCATGTGAAGGAGCTTCACCATCCACAGAGCATTCTAGAAGTTGGACACATTCATACTTATTTACCTCATCCTGGTGTGAAATGTTATGACTAGACTTTGACAGCACTCAGGCGACACACAGAGAAAGTGCAGCATTGACCATGAAAATATATATAAGATGGCTGTGAAGGAACAGAGGAGAAGTTGCTGGGGGTGGGGCACAGCTGCCATGCACAAAGGCAGAGACATGGTCCCCTAGAGAGGAAAGACTCTCTTTGGCATGCAGTGGGAATAGATGAGGTAAAGACTGGCTCCATCAGCGCTGTGCCTTCCATACTGGACACTGGATAATTGATGGTCTAGAGTTTAGTCACTAAAGAGATAACTGGCCTCATGGGTTTGTGTGTTCATATAAGGATTTTTAGAAGGCAGAAAGAATTAAAGTTATATGGGACACAGCAATGGTCTGTTCTGGAAGTTGTAGTACAAAAAACAGAATGGGAGGAGCCAGCCAACTGTGGGAAATGCCAGCCTGGGTAAGTGGTCATAGTCTGCAAAAGGAGGACAGCTGAGCAAGTCACAGGGAGTAAGGCATACGCGGTGCTCTTCCATAGCCCTTGCTTCAGCTCCCTCAAGGTCCCTGCCCAATAGCTCTTCATGATGGACAGTGATTAGAACAAGTAAGCCTAACAGACCCTTCCACCCACAGTTGCTTTGGATTGTACTGCTGTATCAAAAGTAGAAAACCAAATTATAACAGCTGATTACACACATAGGGCAAAACACCCCAAGCAGAGAAAAGAAGAGAGTACAGCAGAGACTACAGATGCTTAACCAGAAACAGTAGAAGATGGAGGTGAAGAGAAACCTGGAAACAGAAGGAACCAACCCACTGACATCAAAGTTCACAAAGAAGAAAGCAAGAGGTGGCGTGCACAGGAACGTGGGAAGAAACAATGCAGGATGGTATCACAGAAATCCAATAGGGACAGACTGACGGGGTCACGGGTAGCAATGTGATCCAATGGACTTAAAACAAAAGCATATTCCTATAATATGTTTAAAGAACCAAAATTCTCACTATGGAGTCCCAGAAAGATAAGGCTAGTGCTGGGGGAGGGAATGTGAGAATGTGTGTGTTCCCCTGTGGCCCGTGGGAAAGAACAGTGCAGCTTACATAAGAACAACAGTAAATAAGGCAAGCTCTGACCTGGGACTTAAGACAGAGGATGAGCTCCAAGCTCAAGTTCTTTCCAGTGGCCATAGAGAAGCTGCCGGTTACATACAGATATGAACTCATAGATGCAGGTAAACACACACACACACACACACACACACACACACACACACGTCTTATTTAGTTAGCTATGTGATTGACTGAAAAACTAGAGTGAGGAGTGCCTTGGAGCCTTACTCGGGGGCTAGACATAAAAAATGAACATTTCTCTGTGTTCAGACTATCCTTGACTCCTGGATCCAGTGGCCTGGAAGATACCCACATCTAAGCACTGATCTAGCTTTCTAACTGCACTGAGAAATTCCCACTGGGATGCTTTTACTCCATGAGAAGCTCCTCCCACTGTGATCTTAAAAGCAGTTACTCAATGCTGAACACAGATTCCTATTCTCATTCTTGAGTCAGGACTTCCAAGATGAAGTCTTCCTGGGGCTGGCTCAAAAGAGAGTCTTAAGTCCCAATGCTGATCATGAGTGTGTAGACCAGGGTCTTTTCTCCCCTGAGCATAAAATGTCATGGAGATTTATTATGTCTCTGGATTTCATCATGATCCCTGATGCCAACAAGCTCCAATGCAGACGGTGCAAGCAAGAAAATGAAGCATGTGTTGGGGCCCAGAGAGCAAGGTTCCTGGCAGGCAGAAAGCACAGCAGCCCCTTCAGCCTTCCCAGAAGCTGATGCCCCTGTGGTGACATCAGCATTCCTTTTCATCGCACTCACAGCTCAGCTCGGCTTCCACTGTGCTAGCTCCTCACAGGCTCTGTCATACTGAATATCTCAGCTGACTAATAATGTCTCCTGCTTCTCAGGGGCTGGCACCATTCTTAAGATGTCCTTAGATGGGACTGTCTTACCCATCTTTAGGAGATTGTCACAGGGTGGGACCAACATGGCTGTGCTCAGGTCCTATGGGAAGAGACTGATTAAGACAGATGACATGATGAAAGGTCGTGGGCTATCCAGACGAACTCCAGAGGCGGGAGCAAAGTGTAGCAATCTAGACTCCCAAGCCAGGAACCAGCTCTAGCTCAGCACCCTGTTTTGTCGCTTCCTCTCCTACTGCCCCCTTACTCAGTTGATAGTCAGCCATGTGACCTGTGAGAAGGACGTCCGCATAAAGAAACAAAGGAGGAGGCACATAAGGGAGACACCTCAGGAGCAAGCAGGTGGACACTGAGCGGGCTTCACGTTCCTCTGCCGAGTCCCAGGAACACTAGCCGGGGCATGACATCAATCTTTCCATCACCAGGAGAGAGGAAATAAAGAGATGTGTAAAGCATGTGTGCATGTGCTCACGCATGTGCTTGTGCAAGTAGGAGTATGAGGGCAAACTCGTGTTGCTGAAGAATTTGAGTCCACAAGTACCATGGACTCGCTGACGCTAGGGCAGGGAGCGGAGCAGCTCTCCAGTGCCACTGAAGACAGCTCCGAGTGAAACAAGAAATACTCGGCTTTCGAGACGACACTGACATGAGGATCTCAGAATAAAGCACTAAGGAATGGCAAGTGGATCACTTCAGAAGGGAAAGGAGAAACCGCGGCCAGAGAAAAGGACTGGTTACAAGACACTCCCCAAAGAAAGCAAAGGCTGTCCCAAGCAGGGACCTCCAGGAATGAAGCCTAAGGGACCAGTCCTATGCAAGTCAGACTTCTAGAGAAATTCTTGAGGGGGTGAGGGAAGCAGGCTGGGGCTGGCTGGATAAAGGAAAGCAGTTGTGTGGGGTGAACATCCTGGGCTGGTGAACATGCACTCAGACGGAACCACACATGGTCAAGGGAGCAGAGCCATGCTATGGCAGCGCCTGCCAGGCTGCAGCCTCGTGCTGCCCCCAGATACAGGCAGACGCCACGGCAGGAGCAGGAGCCCAGGTGAAGGGTGCAGGCACTGTCTAAACAGCTCCTGCTTGTATCAGTTTCTCCCCTCTACAGGAGCTGCACACCATACCTATGCCAGAGCTGGCCATCCTCATGTAGCTGAGATCTGTTCATTTACTCCCTTCTACTCTATTGAACCACACCTCTGGCTTTCCTCATTGCTAAAGCTTCATGGCCTCTATGTGTGTTGATGTCCTTGGGTCACTCATTATTTCCTTGGCTAGGCACGCACAAGTGTGTTCCCTTCACAGAAGCAGCTCAGTCTGTTCTGCTATTATTATACTCTAGTAACTTCTTTAATAAAGCAATTCTGTTTCCCTGGAGAACTCATCCTAAAGTCAGGAGCAAGAAGACTATTAGACATGCTCTCTTCTACGACCTGAGTAGATACAGCTCCACCACTCTACTGCATGCACGGTTGCAATCTGACTCCCTATTCATTCCTACTTCAATCTGGCCATGACCCCATTGAGGGAAGCACCCAGAAATTCCCAACCCTACGAGGGAGGTGTCACCCATATGGGAGAAGGAAGGAACTTTATTTTTGTCTGGCTCAGCAGTTCAAAACATGCAGAATAAAACTGCCTGCATGGTTCAAATAAACTCTACTACAGAAATCTTGATTTCACTGATTTCCACTGACTTGGAAACAATTCATCTACATATCTTTGCATGTACTATCTATAGCACCACAATTGTAGCATCCAGATTGTCTTAAAGAAGAAAAATTTAAGTAGACGCAACCCTCTGTACCTACAGATCAAAAATATTTGAAATAAAATCACTGTGCTACAGAATATGTACACAGTTCTTTCTTCAATTACCCCTAAAGCAAAACAGGGTGATGGCTCTACATAGAAACCTACATTATATATTGTCAGTAATCTAGGCATATTAAAGTATTTAAGATAGATAGATAGATAGATAGATAGATAGATAGATAGATAGATAGATAGATGAGAGAGTTATAGCCAAATTATATATGGATTTTCATAAAGGTTTGGAGATATGTTCAAGTATCTGGTACAGCTGAGGAGGTTCTGGATACAGTCCTCTAAAAACACAGTGAGAGAACATGACAGATTCCTACAGCCAATTAAAGGTTAACAAGGATCTATTATTTTGACCTGAAATTATCTCTGTGGTGTCTAGTTCTGTTATGAAAGCATGTGCCCTGCATCTGTGTTTCATATCTCTCATAACTTTGATATAGATACTGTCTATATTGGCATAAGAATCATAGTTGCAAAATAAGACCCTGGTAAGGCTAAGCTCACAGCTGAGTCTGTAGCCCAGCTAGACCTCCCGTTTGGCTAAATACTGGAAGAGTTTAGGCAGCCTAAGCCACAGGGACTGGGAGAGCAGAGCTGTGGGAGGTTAAGCTGCTGAGATTAAGGGGTGGGCATTGGCTGTGCAGAAGCAGATGACTAGCAGTCACTCGTTTGCCTGTGTCCTCTTATTCCAGAGGGTAATCTTCTTAATGGGATTCATATCTCATGTGTCCCAATCTGGAGCTCTGTTCATCCTTGGCCATCTCAGACTTAGCACCCACTTCCACAAGGGAAGGGAATAAATGCTTTATTCTTAAGTAATTTTCAATATTCAAATTTATGTCTTCTTAGATTATATTTATTTAAATATGGCAATTTCTTTCATAGTCTTTTTTATATCTTAACAAATGAGTAAAACTAAACATTTTATATGTAGTCATTTTGAATACTTGAAAATTTAGTAAATGGAAATATAATTTTGAGTGAATAAATTAATTCTACCATTTGGATTGGATCTTGACAATAGTGTTGATTAAGCCGTGTGAGCATCTAATGAGTCTGGGAGGATGATCTTACATGCTGCACTCTGAACTCTCTCTGGGTTGGCAATATGGCACTCTTTGCAGTTGTGAACCTAAGGTTTTTATTCCCATACTGGCAACTAGCTAAGGACCCAGAATCAGCTCCCACTCAAGGCAGTCTTCTCCAGAGCAGAGCCGTTTGATCTTCAAGTCATTGGGGGAAACTTCTGACTCTGAATTCATATAAAATAGTTCATAATATAAAATACTTAGGAAGGACACTGTGTCTTGATGTTCCCAGGCACTACCCAAAGCAGAGTGTGGACAACCAGGCAGATGGGGATTCCTCCGTGACTTCACAAGGCTGAGATGTTCTGAGGAACTATCACAGGGAGAGGAGTTAGAGAAACCCTCTATGGTCTGTTACAGAATGATCTGAACTTCATCCTTGAAGGAGGAAACGGAAATGTTACATGTTGCAGTTGTAGAGAGCGTATTCTACAAAACATGCACTTTCAGAGGGCATCATTAAGTGGACCAAGATGAATACAAACACAGTGACCTAACAGATGCATGACTCATACTTACGTCTGACCTCTCACTTTATGTGATGACTGTGTAAAGCGAGGCCTGTAACCACCGGGATAGCATGTCCTTACATGGCACAAATGGGGAAAACAAAGAGGGTTGCCTCATTAGAGATCCCTCCCAAGCAGAAACATCTGACCCAATATTAATATTTCCCTCAAAAGAAGAGACGAATCCCTCCCCTACAGTTGGCTAGTTTCCTCGAAAATTTAAGTGTCAATATTGTCCTTCGCTTGGATAGCTTCATCCAATGGCTGAACGGTTTTCTTAGTGACCTTTGATCTAAAAATTTTGAATGAAAGACTTGCATGTTCAATTTGCCTAAATTGTCCATTTATGACCATGGTTGTGACATGATCCCAAGAGAACTGTGATGCATTCTCAAACATGAAAATTGCCAGCCACTCTATTTAGATGAGCTCTGGCCTCAGCTCATATCTTCACTACCAGAGTTGTTTAAATGACTGATTGACAGTTACATTGGTGCTGGTGGCAGAGCTGGGGTAAGAGCAGGTGAATGTTGGTGTCAGAACGTTCACTGTTTCCAAAAGAACATGAGTACCAATTGGCCTCTGTATGGTAACCTTTGAGTACCCTTTCCAGGCTAGCAGCAGTAATATACAAATCCCACCAAATATGTCTATCAAAGTGAGGTTATGCTATAGAAGTGAGGGGCAGAAAACAGATCCAGAACCACTGAGATGGCTCAGATGCGCTTCCCAGCTTGACAACCTGAGTGAGCTGAGTTTGGTGCTGAGAAACCTGGGGAGAAGGAGAGAACCCCCCCCTAATTGTCAAGTTGTTCTCTAACATCCACATTCATATCCCCACACATATAAGCAATAGAAACTCCTTCCCTGAATAGTTCACAATTACACACTCACAACTACAAACTATAATCCAAGAACTAGGAAGAGGACTACACACTTAAACTCTTTAAAAAAATCTAAGAGAATTCTATGTTCTACTCTGTATTTTAAACTAGTAACAAAAGACCAGTCTTTAAATGTAATATGAAGTATCTAAAATTGACACAAGTAGAAATAAAAACAACAAATAGACCACCTGGTTTGAAGAAGGGGAAACAGGGGAGGGGAAGAAAGAGGAGAAAGAGGAAGAAAGGAGAATGTGGAGGAAGAGGGGGAAATGGAAGCCAACAAAGAACCAATCAGAGAATTTTGTAAAAATAAAAAAAAATGAAGCATTTTCTGTTTCAAAAACCATCCTTACACAAATAATTTAGGAGAAAAATTCATTTTAGTACAATTCCCATGGCTCTTAGAGCATAGAAAAAGAACACTTTCTAAACATTGTGTGGCTAACATCTTTTAAATATTTAAAAGCAAAGACAGAGAATATTAAGAAAATTGAAATTGATGCAATAATCAGAAATGTAGTGTTTGCTTCTTTTTAATAGTCCTAATGATCTGTGCCCAGAGCTGACACGGTGCCACCAGGGGAGAACTGGTCCCCCGGGAGTGCTGATATGCCTGTGAGCACAGGTAAGACCACCACTTCTGCTCCAATTCCTGGGCCAAGAGGGACCAGCCCAGACCCATTAGGTCACAGGAACCAAGGAACAGCAGAGGACAGGATCCTTCCAGTTCCCTGTGCCACAGCTCTCCATAACCAAATTCCTCTCAGAGAGAACTGGTCTCCCAGGAGTACTGACACAGAGGCTTGCAGGAGAGACAAGCCACAGTCAGAAACAACAAAACCAGCTAACACCAGATGTCGAGAGGCAAGGGCAAGAACATAAGCAACAGAAACCAAGGCTACTTAGCATTATCAGAACCCAGTTCTTCCACCACAGTAAGCCCTGGATACCCCATCACACCAGAAAAGCAAGACTCTGATTTAAAGTTACATTTCAAGATGACGATAGAGGACTTTTAGGAGGGTATAAATAACTCCCTTAAAGAAATACAGGAGAACACAGATAAACAGGGAGAAGCCCTTAAAGAGGTAACACAAAAATCCCTTAAAGAATTACAGGAAAACACAACAAAACAGGTGAAGAAAACGAACAAAATCATACAGGATCTAAAACTGGAAATAGAAGCAATAAAGAAATTACATAGGGAGACAACTGTGGAGATAGAAAACCTAGGAAAGAATCAGGAGTCATAGATGCAAGCATAACCAACAGAATACACAAGATAGAAGAGAGAATCTCAGGTGCAGAAGATACCATAGAAAACATTGACATAATAGTCAAGGAAAATGCAAAATGCAAAAGGCTCCTAACCCAAAGCATGCAGGAAATCTAGGACTCAATGAGAAGACCAAACCTAAGGATAATAGGTATAGAAGAGACTGAAGATTCCCAACATAAAGGGCCAGTAAATATCTTCAACAAAATTATAGAAGAAAACTCTAAAGAAAGAGATGCCCAGGAACATACAAGAAGCCTTCAGAACTCCAAATTAGATTGAACCAGAAAAAATTCTTTTCATTACATAATAATCAAAACATCAAATGCATAAAACAAAGAAAGAATATTAAAAGCAGTAAGGGAAGAAGGTTAAGATATAAAGGCAGACCTATCAGAACTGCTCCAGACTTCTCACCAGAGACTGTGAAAGCTAGAAGATACTGGGAAGATGTCATACAGACCCTAAGAGAACACAAATGCTAGTGCAGGCTACTATATCTAGCAAAACTCTCAATTACCATAGATGGAGAAACCAAGATATTTCATGACAAAACCAAATTTACACACTATCGTTCCACAAACCAAGCCCTATTAAGGATAATAGATGGAAAACACCAACACAAGGTGGGAAACTACACCCTAGAAAAAACAAGAAAGTAATCTTCTTTCAATAAATCCAAAGGAAGATAGCCACACAAACATAAAAATAAGATAAAAAATAACAGGAAGCAACAGTCACTATTCCTTACTGTCTCTTAACATCAATGGACTCAATTTCCTAATAAAAGGACATAGACTAACAGACTCCATACATAAACAGGACGCAGCATTTTGCTGCATACAGGAAATGCAACTCAGTGTCGAAGACAAACATTACCTCAGAGTAAATGACTGGAAAACAATTTTCCAAGCAAATGGTCCCAGGAAACAAGCTGGAATATCCATTCTAATATGAAATAAAATCAACTTTCAACCAAATGTTATGAACAAGGATAAGGAAGGACACTTCATACTCATCAAAGGAAAAATCTACCAAGAACTCTCAATTCTGAACATCTCTGCTCCAAATACTAGGGCACCCACATTCATAAGAGAAACTTCACTAAAGCTTGAAGCACACATTGCATTTCCCACAATAACAACAGGAAACCTCAACACCCCACTCTCATCAATGGACAGATCAGGGAAACATAAACTAAACAGAGACGCAGTGAAACTAACAGAAGTTATGGACCAAATGGTTTTAAGAGATATCTATATAAGATTTCATCCTAAAATAAGAACACATATGGTATGTGCTCACTGACGAGTGTATATTAGGCAAAGAGTGTGGAATACGTACGACACAACTCATGGAGCACATGAAGCTCAAGAGGAAGGAAGACCAAATAGTGGATGCTGCAGTCCTACTTAGAAGACGGAACAAAATAATCAAGGGAAGTAGAGGGTGGGAGGGTCTTGGGAGGAAGAGAAGAGGAGGAGAGGAAAAAGAGGGGGAGAATCAGGTACGAGCGGAGATGGAGGACATGTACAGAGGGTCGGGAAATTGGATGGAGGTGTGTAGCAGTGGGGGATGGGGAACTGGGGATAGCAAAGAGAAAGTCCCAAATGCCAGGGGAGTATGAGCATTCCAGGGCCCCATGTTTTGGGAACTTCAGGATTGTGAAACGTTATGCAGGTGTCAGGATCCGGCCTACCAGGCTGTTCGAAGCTGCATCACTCTGTAAGGAGACACAATCGACTAGCAGCTTATGCCCCATACACAAGAGTATATTAGGTCACGGAATAAGTGTGTTTCGATGACTATTTAGTGCATTGAGAAACCATTGAATGGATTAAGCACACGTAAGCAACAAAGGCTTAATTAGAGCAGAGTAGTGAGGCTGTGGAGTGACACTATGTACACAGAAGGACAATGCATTACAACAGCTTTCTCTGAATACCAGACAAGGGAATTCTAGTGCTTAATGATGAACTCAGGAACAAAGATGTTTCCTAAAGAATGAGAAGAATTATTGTCAAGGAACACTGTTTATGCCTTTTAGGATAGAAGGACAGCTTTGCCTAAATGATACCCTCTGCACAAGCTCAGGGGAGTGCCTGGGATCTGGGGACACTAGCCACGCTGCTCTCTAAATGCAGTCTCCCAGAAGCCCACTCTTTCTTATCAGCCCTCACCTTTTCATAACTTCCTGCTCATCTCTGCCCATGTGTACTATTATACCCTTAAAAATCTTGGTGTACCAAAGCAATTGCAGTCCAGGGCTAAAACGACCTGTGGCTGCAGGGAGTCAGGCAACGTGCTTCTGGCCAGATGTCGCTGTGGCAGAAGCTCACATCTGCTCCCATTCGAGCAGAGAAGCATCTGGTTTTCAGTCTTTGGGAGACACCATGCAAGGGCTCTATCACTGGACTATATCCCTAGCCCTAACTTCATTTTTCAATGAAGTTGAATCACTTTAGTGATTTGTCTTCATTTTTGGCATTGCCATTACCTTCTCAACTTTATTACATTTATTCATTTGTTCTGTATGTGTGTGAGCATGCACGTGTGTCATGGTATGAGTGTGGCGGCCAGCAGATCTGTCCTCTCCCTCCACCACGCAGGTCCTGGGGACTTGATAACATGTACCGTTAGCGGCTCGGTCATCCTCCCAAGCCCACTTTTTATATTATTTTGAGGATGGCTCTCACTAAAGTGTCTAGGTTGGTCTGATCACCATCTGCAGTCTCTCGTGAGCTTGGGCTACCAATCTTTCTACCTTAGTCTTCTAAACAGTTGTGATTACACGTGTAGGCCAGTACAATTCTTGCACGTGTGTGGGTGTGTCTGGAAGTGATTTTTAGAGACACTCACATTCCTTATTGTTAATTTATAGATGACTATGGCAAAGAACCACAGACAGGAATCAGGCAAGATGTCCAGGTGAAGATCCATCTTGAGTTATCTAGGTCAGCAGGGATTTATAAATGAAAGAGAAAGGAGAGGCCAGAGCTGGTGACTGGACAGAGAGAAGGTGGTTGGAAGAATCCTCGGACATGAGCTGGAAGGCACAAATCTTTCCAAATGCTAAAAACACTGAGGAAAGCGATTCTTGCCCACAGCCCTGGAGGGAGCGCCCAGCGCTGGTGCTCTAGCTTGTAGAGTCTCCAGCTAATAACTATGTGCTGCTTTAAGCTCCCAACTAAGTGGCAATTTGCTATGGGGATGAATAGAGGTGCCAGTGACCCTGGGCCCTCCCCAGCCTTCCTGACTGTGACTGCATCACCAAAAGGCATTTGTTCTTTCTGCCAGAGCTTCCCCAAGTGGCTATAGCAACCCAAGTCCTGCAGCCTTAAAGACTTCTCAAATGGGACAAACATCCTGTGCCAACTCCTTGGAAAGTCAGTATGCTTGAGCACTGCATCCAATAGTCTCAGAGTCCAGAGGCTGGTTTATTTTTCTTAATACAGAATTTCCCACATACAGTTGACCACAGAAACCATCACATGTCTATTTATATCGATGTCATTAACAGCAGCCAATGTCCTTGCTGGCCTAGCATGCGCCAGGCCGTGGGCTGGACTCTGTGGAGACAAAAAGAGTCTCCACTCTACCTGGAGCTCCACCACTTCCTACTGCACTGCAGCTTACTGAGCTGGGAGTTCTCTTCTCGATGACTTCATTGATCTTGCCAGACCAGTCATGTTCTAAGAACGCAGGAATCTCACTGTCCCCCACCCCACAGCTCTGCAGTACTCTGCTAGACAGAGAATGATGTGCTTATGACAAGCAGGATGTTTTAGGAAGGAAGACAGGAAAGTCTGGGTCTGAGGTGAACAACGAATACTGTTACTGAGAGATGAAGCTGATCGTCCCAGATAGCATTGTGGTAGGTTTCCTGGGTCATATTATCCATCAGAGCTGCCCGAGGGGCAATGCGTGTGGAGATTCACACGGATAACCACCCTTATGGTGACCCACCATACAAGCCACACATGCCCCTGCTGGGTCCCTCTGTGCGTCCTTCACTTCCTGACCTTGACTGCAGTATTGATTTCTGACAGGGTAGGGCACAGCTGAACCTTCGAATTCTCCTTGCAGTATATACACTGTTGATAACATTCCTATGTTCAACAGGTTTGACTTTGCCCCCACACCAGCCCAGGAAGTTGGTTCCAACTGCTGTTGCCTTTGCCAAGGGTTCCCTGCAATTTTCCATTCCCTAGGACTCCAGGCAGCAGAGTTGTGCAAACATTGCCTATGGTTTTTAAAAGAAATGAATTAATTTTAAGTTGAAGGTAGCTGAAAGCTTTTCAGTAACGTGGATTTTGAAGTTAGTAAGCACAGCATCTTACTCAGCTCAAACTGATAGAATTTTAGAGAGTGAGGATCCACTTATTTTAAATACTCAGTTAGAAAAGCGACCGGAAGCATTTAATAAATATTACCTATTATAACACACCACCACAATGAATCCCACAGATCCATTTAAAGTACTAGTTCATATTTACATAGTCCACCATTTTATAATGATAACCAGGATTAAAATGTCAGCTGTTGAACTTGGAGCAATCTCAACAAGTCTAGCAAGTTCATTTCAAATTTGCTGTAGACATGAGAAAACTGCCTTGTGCTATGTCCCTCTCTGAAAGAACAAGAGGGTTTGGATCTGAAGAGAATGCACTTACTGTTATATTAATTAGATTAATTCTAAACGGCTGTGGGCAGTGGACAGCAAGCGCTCAGGTATGCAGTGTATGGCATGGGGCAGTTTGGACTTCTACTTTATGGTTGGCCTGTGTGTATGTGACTCATGACAATGTAACCCTCTCCTCTGAAATCAATGATGGTAACCACATAGGACTGAGATCAAAAGACCAAGAGCCCCCATCCCTGGGAACGAGCCCTGCAGGGGAAGTCACATCACAGAGTCAAGAGAAGTTTGGTTTGCGCATTTCTTTCTGCTTTCTCTTTTTCTTCCTTCTTTTTCTCCACTTCCCTTCCTCCCTCCCTTTATTAATTTGTTTACATTAGCATACAAAGTCATGGGTCTCATCCTAGCATCTCTGAATGTGTCTCTCTGTGAGAGAGAGAGAGAGAGAGAGAGAGAGAGAGAGAGAGAGAGAGAGAGAGAGAGAAACAGACAGAGACAGAGAGTATATACTCTCTGTGCCTAGGACTTATGGGGTCAGTGCTCTGCAGATACGTAGAAAGGACAAGCTGCTGAGCAGGTGCCCTGTGCTCTCATAGAGCTTGTGCAGCAGAAAGACGGCCGCTGCTCCTTCCAGCCGAGCCAGTGACCACGGGCCGCCAGGAAAGCATTTCCCACCATCATCCAGAGGGGCTTTACAGAGCTTGTCAACTGAGCATTCTGAGAGTTCCGACTCTTCCCTGATACCCATCATCAGCTTGTTTAAACACAGGAGTACCAAGAGTCTCTTGAGGTCTCTCATTTTTCACTTGTGATTTACCACCAAAGGGAAGAATATAACCTGGTATGTGCAAACATTTGGATAATCATAAGGGCAAAGATCAAGCCCCAGATGTGCGGCAGTGCTCACACATCATCTTAGCATCCCAGGGATCAGGCAGAAGAGTAGGCAGTTTAAGGCCAACCTGCATGGTACAGCAAGCTTCAGGCTGGCCTAGGTAGCCTAGGAGATCTTACAACAAATAAGAACATTTAAAAGACCTGGGGACAGAGCTCAGCGATAAAGTCCTGACCTGGCATGCTTGGGGCTTCAAGTTCAGTCCCCAGGTCTGAAAAAATATCTTGGAAAAAACCTTCTCCATTTGAAAAATGGAGTCTGCTTAACTGAGAAAGGCAATAATGGCACCCAAAATAATAATAGTAATGGCGTCCCCCGCCAGTAGGAGTGAATGCAATGTACAGCAGGAGTAATGAAATGTTCTCCTTGAGCAATGGCCCAGGCTTTGTTGCAGCTTGCTGCTAACAAGGAGAAATGGAGAAGCACAAAGATCACAGACCGTGCTCTCTCCAGAGGACGGCATCGATGCCCAGCTCATTAGGATGGCTGGTTGACTTGCAAGAATCACAGATTGAATGGCAAAAATGCACATTAAAATGGTCAAGAGATGGAAAGTTCTGGAATACAAAAAAAATTGTTTGTGAGAAGAAAGGACAACAGCTGGCTTTGGAGAGAGAGGAGAAGGCAAGCCAGCAGGTGACAGCGGAGGACAGCGCACCAGGTGAAAGGGGTGGCTGGAGGGACCACACAGGTGGGGTTGGGGCTGAGCCCAGGTACCTGAGAGAAGGCATCGAGGGCAACCCCAAAGGCAATGGTAAAACAGAAGGGGGGCGGAGAGCAGGTGGTCAGGGCAGAGCAGGGGACCGTCAGCTCCTGATTTGAGTGCTAGGAGTACAGGAAGGTCACAGAAGTACACGAGGGTGGCTGTATAATTGGTCCCCAAAGCAAAGAAAGAACCAAATGAAACTGGAGATCATGTAGATGCCACCATGACTGCAGGCAAGCTGTTTCAGCAGGCACAGAACAACACATGCAAGGAATCGTCATGCGTTAAATCTGCTCTCAGCCGCTTCTGCGGCTCCCCATATGCACGATCCATTTCTGAAATGAGGGCAGTGTGCTTAGAAATGTAGAATGTCACATTAAAAATTCCCAGAAAGATCGGCCTGATATTTGTCAGAAATGGGCATTTTGACAATGACACTCTAGGACCAAGCAAGGGTACCCGGCTGGAGACCACCCCCAGGAAAGAGCTCAGGGCCACGCGCAAGGCAGCGGACTCACTGAGCAAGAACGGAACACACTTTCCCTGCTCGGAAATGTTGTTTAGTCCCACCGCCCAAACTCGCAGTGGGATATTTACCCTGCTTGAAAACAGAGTCAGTTTCTGTTTTCCTATGTAAATATTTGTCTACAGACACCATGTCTGGGCAAAAGGTTTTAGAAAGATGTGCAAAGGCATTTCAAATTAATGGTCCCAATCTAAAGAATATTGATTTCATCTTTGAGCTAAACACTTGGCCTGTAGGGAAATCTTAACTCAAACAAAGCAATACACTGGCAAGATTTTTCTTCACAAATGTTAATCTTAGTAATGAATTATAATGATGAGGGAAAAGGAATTAGATACCTTTGAGTAAAATGTCATAATTTGATTTCAATATTTTCCCATTTGAAAGTTTAGCTTAATTCTTTAAACACATGCACACACTCTCACACATTCACACACACACAAGTTTACACACACATACTCACACACACTCACACTCATACACACTCACACACTCATACACACTCACACTTACATACACACACTCACACTCACAAACACATATTCACACTCACACACACTCATATACACACACTCATACACACACATACACACAGTCAGATACACACTGACACACATTAACTCACACACACACTCACTCATACACATACGCACACACACTCACACACACAGACATGCACGCACACACTCACATACACACTCACATACACACATACTCACTCACACACAAACACACATACACACATGCCCACTCACACTCACACTCACACACAGACACTCACATGCTCAGACACACACATACACTCACACTCACACACACAGTCACACACACTCACACACACATACACACATGCTCACTCACATACACACACAGACACTCAGACACACTCAGACACACTCACACATACACTCATACTCACACACACAGTCACACACTCACACACACATGCTCACACACACACACACACACGCACACACACACCCCTCCATGACAGTAACGGGGAAGCACAGACTACCTCCCGCACGGCTTGCTAGCTCACCAGCCCGCCAGGTTGCTGAGCCTCGACTTCAGGGACCTCATCTCAAAGGCTAAGGCGAGCAGTGATTGAGGAAGATCCCTGGTGTCTCTCTGTGGTCCACATACATGTACACATACCCACACACATGCATGCACACACATGCCCAGACTCAGAGGTACACTATAGAAGCACAGCTCTGAGACGACTTACGTATTCATGCACTGGAGAGTATTAGTATTAATTCAAAGGAAGCGAGGATGAAGCACTGAGCCCCTGCAGAAGAGCAGGTTCCAGGGCAGCTGGATCACACAGACCCTGCATTGACGCCAGCAAACATCCTTAAAGCGTATCTGTCCTCGTGCTATCCTGCATTCAGACACGAGTGGCCACGTCTGGGACAACGATGCCCTCTCCCCTCTGTACATGTAGTCACACCTTCTAGGTTATGTGTAAAATGCTCTACTTCTCTCTGTGAAATGTCCCAACCGGTGTGCCGACAAAGGCTTGCACCGTGCACGCTGAATGACACTCCTGCGCATTTTCTCTAAAAGCTCAGAAGTAAGTTTCTGAGTTGTGCAATAATGAACTTTATCCTCCTGGACAAATTAAACCAGGTGTTCTTAAGTGCAGGTAAATGGAAAACTGGGTTTAAAAAAAATAAACAAACAACAACAGGCCAATCTTTGTCAGGCACGCTCCCCCCTCCCCTCAGAGAGAGATTAAGATTTCTACAGTGGACTGGTATGAAGTTCACCGAACCAATGTTGCAATCTTAAAGAGACATTGACAGCAGTCATGCCTGGTGGCGGCAGCTTGGGACCAAACCAGGCTACTCCATTCCCGGAGGCCAGTTATCCAGGGGCAAAAATGAACACGTCAAAGATTAGGGCAATCTTCTTCTTTAATTAAAACATATCCAAATAGCATAATTAACAATCGCATGGTATTCCATGCCCCTGAAGAATACCTTCAAGACACGTCTGACTAGGGAGCCGCTGCTGCCACCTGAGAGCTCCGTGTCCACATGTGACCACGTCTAAGCGGCACCGTAGTTTCTCCTGGAAAAATTTTAATCTTCTTGGCAAGGAGCCAAAAGCCAGTAGCCCCCTGACCTCCCTTTAGCTTTCTAAGTGAAAGCCTCAGGGCAGCTCTGGGGATGCGGGGACCACCAGTCATCTTCCCGCTCCTGGCCAGAGCGTCTCTTTGGCAGTTTATGGGCTCATGCGACACAGTCAGCTCCCACTCTGAATGTGTGCTGGGCTCTCTGTCTCTGCTGCGTGTGAACTGCTCTGAGTGGGTGAGAGGGTGTCAGACACACTCCAGCACCTGGATCCAAAGCAGGCTTTCTAAGCCCAGTCTCATTTGGTATTTGTACAACAGTTCCAGAGGTCACAGTGTCTAAGTTAAAGGAGTAGGGAAAGGTGAGAACTGTATTTTAAGTGGGTCGACTAAAACGTCAAGCCCCAAGCTCAAGTGCACCCAGAACCCTGGAGTCAGGTCACATTCTGGAGTCCTTCACATCTAGAAATGCCTGGATTATGCAGGGCTGGTGACAACTATCGACTGAGAGAAAAATGAGGTATCTTGGGGGCCAGGTCTCAGTGTTCCACTAAGGAAGCGAGCTGGACGGCAGGGTGGATTGACTTAGACCAATTCTTACTTCATTAAAAATGAGCATTTCATTGTTATGGATCTTTTGTGCTTTGGTTTCGTTTTTATTAAAGACTGCATTGAACTATTTGTCTGGATTGCTTATTCGTTTGGGGCTCTCTCCGAGTGTGTACCCAGTGTGTCCTCACGACCCTCATCCTGGTGCTCATAGCTCTCACCTCATTTCTTATCTTGCCATTGTTCCCTCCCTATGGAGGGTGGTGGAGATGCTTACATCGGAGACAGGAATGGCAGGGAGAGCCTGGAATCATGCTGGGGAAAGTTCCCGGGCACGAACTTCCAGGCACTGGCCTACACAGATCACAGTCATTGTTTCTGCTCTTTACCAATAACCAATGTCTACTACTGTGATGGGTGGTTGTCAAGGTAAACTTGTCACAACCTAGAATAAATCGGGGAGAGATTCTCAATTTAGAGATCATCTAGATCAGGTTTGTCTGTGGGCAATACTGTGGGGATTGCCTTGATTGGTGATTGATACGGAATTAAAGACCCAACACATTGTGCACAGTACTCTTCCCTAGGCAAGGACTCTGGACTCTGGACGAGTACAAGCAGTAAGCAGGGATACATTTATTTTCCACTTGCTCTTGAGTGTGGATGTGATCTGACTAGCTTCTTGAGTTCCTGCCTTATTTTCTCCAAAATAATGAACTGTGACCTAGAATTATAAGTCAAGTAAACCCTTTCCCCCCGTCAGGATGTTTGTATCATGGCAACAGAAGAGAAACACTACAGAGGCCTCAGCCATTAGAAAGATAAGTCTTCCCCCTCCCCTCTGCCCAGGAACTGGCTCCAGTCAGCCCTCAAGCACCAACAGGGATCTGCCCTTGCTTCCGCCTCGTGGGTCTTGGCCTCCAGTGTCAATACTGTGTCTACTTGCAGCCACCGGAGTAGTAAACAGAGAATGCTCTAAGGTCTGTGTGGTAGCAGTATCTGTGTCTGCCCCCCTCTGAGGAAGGTAGGCTCTCACGTTGTTTCATTATTTGGTCTGGGTGAGGGGGATTCGGAATACTGACTCTGGCAAATGTGTCCACTGTGCTTCGGTCTGTTCTGTCTCTGGTCTGGGATTTGACTCTGACCTTTAGATCCCAGCTAACTGACATGTCCACTGGGAGAGCTTATACTAACTGACTTTCTTCCTCTAACTCTTTGCATTTCTCTACCATCAGAACTGGAACCACCAATGCCTAGTCCTGGAATCCCAATCACTGGGTCCTTCCTCTTCTCCACCTAGAGGATCCCCAGGACCTGTCCACATAAGAAGTGAAAATAGCAAATAAATTGTTCTACTTATTGAGGGCATTCAGGGTGTGCCAGGGACCCTAGAAGGCTTGCACAACACTAGTAACTTCCATTTCCATATTAATTCCACAAGAGGATCCTGTTTATACTGGATTACTACCAATGCCACAGTGACCTTGGGAAACTAATTTGCCCAAAGCCAAACAGCTGGGAAGAAGAGAGTTAATAGTTTAGCTTTGCCCCTTTGAACACACATTTGTAACGAGTCCACTGTTTCCCAATCCCACTGGTTGTCCATTGCCAGCTCAGAATTTCTGTCACTCTTGGAGGAGAAGGGCCCCTAGGGTGTCATCTGTTACTACCTCACACTCACAGAATATTGATGAAATAGCCAATCTGACCTTCTCAAAGTCTAGTCAAAGTATGGTATTTCCCTTACCAAGATCCTCAAAAGCGGGTAACCACTTTCCAAACAGGCCCACAGTCTCCCAGGTGCCTATGAGCTTCCGTGCTAACGTCTCCTGCCTCCCCCTCAGAGTCAGCTCCACCGTATTTCCACCTCCAGTAGCATATTCACTCCCAATCAGCTGTCGCCCTTTAAGTCTATCTAGTTCTTCCCTGTCCCAGGGCCTTTGCATGCCATTTGTTCTTAGGTGCAGTGTTCTTCATCCCTTGTGGCACCACCTAAGCCATCTTATCCACCCTTTGTTTCCTCCAGCCCAATCTGAAGTTGACTCTCCATTATTCTGGCTAGCTTCCTTTAACCCTTTCTCTCCATGGCAACTACAACGTCATGTTTATTTGTACTTTCACTTTACTACTTATTATTATTGTTGTTGTTGAGATTTGTTTCACCCACCATCAAACTTCCAGCTCCTAGCACAGAGTCTGGATTATTGGCAGTGCACTGATCAGGGATCAGTGGTGTTCAGCGAGGGAACAGTGGTGCTTCTGAAGACTTCTAGCACTGCCTCAAGGACCAATCATCAGCATCGTTGACTATGGGGGGACGGGGAGAAAGAGAGAGGGAGACAGACAGACAGACAGAGAATATGGATGTACTCACACAGCAGTCAGTGACAGGCCACATGCTCAGAACCAACCTGAGATGTCACCCAGTGTCCTGCAGCCATATTCAGAACATTCTCCATGGTGAAACAGTGTGTGTGTGTGTGTGTGTGTGTGTGTGTGTGTGTGTGCGCGCGCGCGTGCGCGCGCGCGCGCGTGCACACTGGGGGGAGCAAAGCTCACTACTGTAGGGAGATCTGGAGCCATTGCGGGTGACACTCTTCCCTAGACAGAGGCGGGTCCCCGAGCAGTATGAGAGCCGAGGGCCTGAGCTGGGGACAGGCGAGCAAACAGTTCAGCGCCTGCATGCGTCTCCTGTGTTCTTGACTGTGGATGTGATGTACCCAGTCGCTTCATGCTCCTCCCTCCCCGCCTCCCCCAAAATGATGACTGGAATCTGAAATTGTAACCTGAAATAAACCCTTTCCTCTTTAAGCTTTTTGTTGGGATGTTTTTACCACAGCAACTGAAATGAAACCAGTCAGGATCTAAGACGGCATTTCTCTATAAACAGAAAATGCATACAAATGATTACTAGACAGTTGCAGGGATGCGCAGCGCCATCAGCCGCAGGTGAGATGCAGACCCAAGCTAGCACGGGGACCATTTCCCCCCTTTAGGGGGGTCATCAGCAAACAGAGCTCGTAAGGCTACGTACAAGTCGGGACCTGCACACACCGACGTTAGAACGCAAATTGTGCCACATTTTTGAAGAAAGGTTAGCAGATGCTCCAAATGTCACACAGAGGTGTCTAGAGAGCCAGTGATTCTAGCTGTAGATACATACGCAAGGGAGTGAGAATACACAATATACCTCCACCTAAAAACACACGGCCCAAGGTTCACAGCAACTCTATTTGAAACAGCCAAAAAGTAGAACACTCCAAATGCCATTAGCTGATGAATGGACAGATATAATACAGATGAAGGAATATTATTAATAAAATTAATGAATCACAAACACATGCTGAACACCAAATAACCTGAATATAGTAATCTAGTGTGCTAGATGGAGAGAGAGAGACAGTCACTAAGACCGCCTGTTACATAACTACATATATCTAGATGTCTGGATAGGGGCTCAGACTCGGACAGGGGATTGGCTGTTGCCGAGGACTGGAGTGGGCTGCGGAACGAGAGGCGGCTGGCCATCGGAGGTTTCTCGAGGTGATAAAAGTGTCCTAAATGTAGAGCAGCAATGGTGGCCAACTGGACACACTGCAATCACTCCACTGTGCACACCTGAGGCAGGGGAGCGGCGCAGCCTGCGGCTTGCGCTAAGGTGTTACGAACGGAGTGGGATATGGCTGCCTGCTTTAAAGCTGGGCTATGCCAGGCACAAGGATGGGTGCAGGGCAGCCTAGCTAAGGAGGGACTGCTTCACTGCTCGGCAGAGGAAGAGTTTGAAGAGAAATATTATAAAGAATTTATGTGAGCTCTTTCTCTTCTCATAATTCCTTTCTTATCTCTTGAGTTAGTGAGAGAAACTTGAAATCCTGATAAAGTTTACATATCTTAGAGAGGAAAAACATCATCAGGAATGGGGAAACATCCAGGAAGACACAACATCCAAGACTTCAGCGGTGGCAGGGATGAAAATTAGCTTTGCCCAGAGACTAAAATGACTCTTGAAGTTTTCCTCAGCACCACACAAACATTAAGTCCTGGAATGGCCTTTAAGAACTATGACTATGACCAAAGTTCTCCCTCCAGCTGTTGGGCATCAGATGGAATTCTGTGTGGACTGTGCAAAAGAGCAGGGCTGTGGGCGCTGAGGGAGAGCAGGGCTGTGGGCGCTGAGGGAGAGCAGGGCTGAGGGAGAGCAGGGCTGAGGGAGAGCAGGGCTGTGGGTGCTGAGGGAGAGCAGGGCTGTGGGCGCTGAGGGAGGAGAGCAGGGCACCAAGGGAGAGCAGGGCTGAGGGAGAGCAGGGCTGCGGGCACCGAGGGAGAGCAGGGCTGAGGGAGAGCAGGGCTGTGGGTGCTGAGGGAGAGCAGGGCTGAGGGTGCTGAGAGAGAGCTTCCCCGGTGGTTCACTAAACTATCACAGTGACTCGCCTGACTTATAGACAGAACCAGGCTTCAATGTTTAGAAAGTTGGACAGAGAATCTAAAGGTCTAGTCTCCAGGCACTAGACCCCAGACTAGTCACTCCAGCACCTAATTTTTAAGCAGAGTAGAGCCATATGCCAGGAGGGAAGTCAAAGTTGACTTTGAGTTCTCTATTCAGTTTTCCCAGCAAAAAGAAAACATTATCTTTCCGCGACAGATAATGTGCCTTTCCAACACTCCTTCTCTGTCAAGCTCCTGGTCTTGAGTACGAGGAGATCTCATGTTACACAAGTGTCACCTGCCTGGCGTTGTCCTGTTGGTGCGAGTGAAACGTGTGGGTGAGCAAGCCTTTCCTGTCAGCCAGGGGTGCAGTTTAACCTGGTTAAGTCGTTCCTCTCGACTCCAATCGGAACACTGGGATCAACACCATGCTTCAGAAGGGCTCAGAACCAGACTGTCTGCATGGATAAAAATTTTGACACCTCCCCTTAAAGTTAATCTTTTACTTAGAGTCCCTTGGCTGCCTTCTCCTCTCAAGCTCCACCCACTGCAGGAAGGCTAGCTGCCTAAAGGAATTCTGGTTTCCCTCCAAGGAGACACTGAGTCAATAGCCGAGAAGACTTCACTTACCAGCCTACTCCGCAGGGCTGCGTTTCACTAGTCCCTCTCCTTGGGTTGAGGAGAAGAGTGTTTGCTCGCATGCAGTGTGGTACCAAGAGCTGAGAGCACGGGGAGGGTGGGCCATAGGGAGTGTTATACACACATCTCTGAAAACAATCCTTTCACATACTTTAGAGATAAATAAAACTAAACCTCTGTAGGTTCTCATAGAAAAACATTTAAAAAATGTTGGGCCTGTGTATGACACCTCCAAGAATCCACTCACCCATATATGTGGGTTGTTACTGTGAAGAACTTGCCTTCGAATGCGACCCAGGCTGTGGTGGTTAGAATATGCTTGGCCCAGGGAGTGAGTGGCAGCGTTAGGAGGTGTGGCCTTGTTGGAGGAAGTGTGTCACTATGGGGCTGGGCTTTGAGATCCTTCTTCTAGCTGCCTGGAGGCTGGTCTTCTCCTGTTTGCTTTCAGGAGAGGATGTAGAACTCTCAGCATCTCCTATGCCATGCCTGCCTGGACGCTGCCATCCCCCGGCCAATGATAATGGACTGAACCTCTGAACCTGTGAGCCAGCCCCGATTAAATATTGTCCTTTTATAAATCGCTGCCTCGGTCGTGGTGTTTGTTCACAGCAATGGAAATCCAAAGTAGATCACAGGCTCTTCTCTGTGACACTGGCCAAGACGGTTCTGCATTCATCTTGTCTATCACCTTCTGCTGTAAAGTGGCTGGTGTGAACCCCTGGCTTACCAACAACCCTCCTTCAGAGGTCAGTTCAGCTGAGTCACTGTCAGCATCTTTGCCAGGGAGAGCAAAGGGACAGCAGGGATGCATTACCTACTTCAGATTCATTATTTTAGAAATGTCTGGAGAAACCTAGCACAAATTGTAAGGCTTTATTTCTGTGTGGGTCCCAGACTAACACATCTAGTTAAATTTCATTGCCGTTCGCACTATCTGGAAAGCAAGAAGGCAGAGGAAGAAAGGAGGAAGGGAAGGAAGAAGGAAGAAGGCCAAAGGCAGACTGAGCCTTAAAACTTGCATTATGCCAACACTGAAAATCCTTGTGATTTTACACATAAAGATTTTCTCTTTAAAAAAGAGGCTGAAGCTATCCTAAGCCAGATCTCTCACTTGACGAATGTGCTAGGAAGCATCAGTCTTCTTCAGCTGAGGCAGGGAGGCACTCACTGTTCCCAAGCGTCCTTTCCTGTCAGCCTAAATCTCTCTGCCACTGTCCTCTAACCGGTGCAGGACCCTCCCACTATCCTTAGCACCTGAGAGGGACAATGGAGGAGAGAATGCACTTCCTGTCTAAGAATAACAGTTGGCCAAGAAGCTAGTCTTCTCAAGCAGTCTTAGAAGGCTACATGCTAGCACCATGAAGAGATGTGAGGGAGACTTCACAACTTATGTGTCTCAGTGACTTCTGAGGTCACTCTATTGATGATGGCAGGACTGCCCTCATTCCTGGGCTATTAAATAACCCAGAGAAGAGAGGAATTATCAGGGGAATGTCTCAAAATCTCAACAGAAATGAGCCCATGGCACTTTCTAGACCTGTATTTCTTAGAAAGTTTCTCAGAAGGGACACCTGCCTGATGGGTAAGCACATTGGAAAGTCACATAAGCTTCTGAGGGTCATGGCTACAGCAGTTATTGCTTGCTTTATTAGTTTAGAGCAGGAATTCTAAAATGAAAATGCAAACAACTGCCTGAACATAATGCTAAGTGCAGATCCTGGCCAGGCAGGTCCAGGGCACATCTTAGTTCCTCATGTCTCACAAGTACCCAGGACGTGCATGGGGCCAACCTGCCTCACTTCACACGCTAACACTGAGAGGTCCCAGGAAGAGTGTAAAAACAAGCCCGGTGTGGTGGCTCAGGCCTCCAATCCAAGTACCAGGAAGCCAGGCCAGGAGAGCCACCGCTAACTCTAAAAACTAGTCATGGCTACCTTGTGAGTTCCAAACCAGCCCGTGTGGACTACAGAGCAAGATCTTGCCTCAAACAAGAACACAAAGGGACAAAGCGGGAAAGGAGTCTCTCTGCAGGCGTGTAGCAGCTCTGCGGCCTGCGCACGTGCGCAGCAGGGCAGCCCCAGTTAATTCTTCAGCACCTGATAACTTAGCCCTTCTTTTCAGTTTCCTCCTGAAACATCTCAAACATCAGCATGACTGGAGCCAAATGTCCCTGCGCTGAGTGCCCAGCCACACAGGGAGCGTCTGGGAGCAGAAGAGGCCCTCAGTCTGGGAAAAGGTGCTGCTCAAAGGGGCCTTACCGCAAGGCACACCTCAGAAAGACTTGTAGAGTGTCCAGTGGGGTGGCCTTTGGTCTTTAAAAGCTTTACATATCAAGAGCATTCTGAAGGGAATAAAGTCAGCATGGGTTGTTTGTAACCAGGTCCTCACCACGTGAGTGCTTGTGGTTGAAATGTGATTCTTTGTGTGAACTAGGAACAATTCTACACTCTCACCTCCACAGGACACTCTGGTAAAGAAAATATATTTCAGTCATTCAACCGAGAAACCACTTCAAAGTACAGAGGCCAGGGTATCCCTGCGTCTGCCCTCTAATATCCCTTAGAGAAACATTATGCAGGCATATCTTATTTTGTACTTTGCTCTTGTTTTTTTCTTTAAGAGACTGTCTTTCTGCCTTGCCCAGGCTAGCCTTAAACTCATGATCCTCCTGCCTCAGATTCTCAAGACTAGGATTACAGGCTTGTCCTGCTGTGTTCTTAGGCTAATCACATTTTCTTAATGGTATTTTAGGATGGCCTGGGGGGTTGAGTTTTTGCACTAGCAGAACAGAAAGATTAAAATGAGTCTTAGGAGCTGAGTTTGGCTTTTCTAACATTCTACAATAGATGGTTTTCTTCTTGCTGTATATCTCAGTGGGAGAAGAACACTCCTGGTTTTCCAGGAAGCATCCCAGAGTCAGAGGTCACCAGATGCCTGTTCTGAAACTGACTCCTTCCTTGTACACACTGGTGACGGGAGCCACAGCACTGTTCATGGTCTTACCTCCAGATCACAACTTATCTTTGTACTATACAGGACACAGAAGCTTAACAAATTGCTCTTGCTGCTTAATCCTACCCTAATTTAAGGGAAGAGAACAGGAGACCTTGCTTCAGATTTCACTAAGTAGCAACTGAAGTGTCTTGAAGATCAAATGTTGGGTAATGGTGAGTTTTTCTACAGTTATGATTAGGGGTCAGGTAGATTTTTTTTGTGGCTCTTCCTAACACTGTGTGGCCTTGTTCAAAGCATGGCAAGTGGGTAACCATTGCTTCCTGGAACTTTTGTTCCTGTTCTCTACCCCCAATACAATTCACCAGTGAAGTTGACACGTTTCTGTCTTCCAAAGTATGTTTTAACAGAAAACTCTGTTATTGGAAAACTGAAATATTGGATAGACCCAAAGAAAATCAGTACAGGGACCAGGCAAGGCCTGATTCAGAGGTATGTGTGTGTCACACACAGCATCTTCCAGGCTAGGGTATAGACAGAATCAGAGGTGCTCCCAAGATCCCACAACAGTTAAGAGGTACTGACCAGGAAGAACTTCAGGTCATCAAGAACAAAAAGATACAGCAGGAACTCTTTGGAGATATTGAGAAGACCTGGGACCAGGTATGCATTTGGCTGTCACTGTGCCACCCCGGGAAAACTGCTAAACCTCAGTGAAGCCACAGCCCTTCCCCCTACGAAGTGTTGATCACGCTCTCACTGCATTGTTTTGATGCCTAGGTGGGATGTGCACCAGGTGCTTGGCAAACACCTGGGCGCGTCTTCATGGATGTTGTCTGGTATTTTATTAGTGTTAGTGTTATTGTTTTATTAGTATTGTAAAATGTGCTCTGACAGGGGAGGCTTTCTCTACCAGGCTATAGTAGGTTATTCTAAACACTTCTTACAGGTGGCTAATAAAACAAAATGGAGCTAATTGCATTAATGATTAAGCTGTCTTTGACCAAGTCAAGAGAGTAGATTCCCCCTCTTCAGTGGTCTGGTTTTATTTACTGTAACTACAGGATGTCTGAATTAGTAAAAGTGAAGTCACATTTGGTTTGAAGGAGCCTATGATCTTCCAAGAATTTCCAGAGCTATAAAGGAATTATATACTGGGGGCAAGCATGAGACTGGTAAGACTTTGTTTTCAAGCAGACACAGCAGTATTAAACCTGGAGCCATCTCGAATGGCTGATAAAGGGGCTTTAAGGTCCTTCATACAGCTTCACTTCCCATGCAGCAATGGGAAAACAACTTTAGAAGGTAGTGTTCAATGACATGGAACTAACTGTTATCAGGTGTTAGGTCAAAAAACAAAACAAAACAACAAGGATAAAATAAAACCAACCACCCCACAAAATGATAGGAAGCCTATTAAGCAAGGGGGTGGGGTGCAGAGGGAGCCTGGAGGGTAATTCCGGAGCATTGCAAGGGTGGTTAGAAAGGTAACCTGTAAATTTCTACAAAGAGCAGTTATTGCTTCTGTGAGCGCCGTAATAATGCAGGTGTAAAAATGAGGGGTTACAGCCTGGCCGCAGGATGGCCCCAGGCAGGGTCACAAGCCCAGAGGATGTGGGTGACTGAGATGATGCAATCAGGAAATCACAGCACAGATCAATAAAGGCCTGGTGCAGGACGCGCCTCCCTGTGCTCCCAAGCAGTGCTCCTGGGCTTCAGCAGCATCTGACTGAATGCCTCTATGTCTAGTTTGTCTTTCTGTAATGGCATGGGTGATTTAACATACTGCAAATTACTACTTAATTTTTAAACCAAGCTAGTGCAGAAAAGGCATGGGGTGTTACATGAGTGTCATTGTGATGTAGAACTTAGTTTTCAACACTTTCTTTATTGTCAATATTATTTAATGATAAGTATTTCTTGACTACTAAGAATAAATTGGAAAAGATTATAAAAACAGTCAAAGAGATTGGTGTAAACATTGGCTCATAGATTGTATAATATCCTTTCAGTGGATTCTCACTTTATGACCCTAACAAACCAGATGAACACCTTCTCTGGTTCTCTTTTGTTTGATTTGTTGTTGTCTTGCTAACATCCTACATATTAGGCACATATTCAACTACCGCACTCCATCCCAGCCCTCTGCCACAGTTCTGTAATAATGGAACCAAGTCAAGTGGTTTTCCTTCGAACACTGCCAGGTGGGATGTGCTTTGAACTGCACTACTGAGCAATTCAGATCCCAAGATTCCTCCTTAGACATGCTGCCGGCCAGGGCAGTACTTCCTTGGGGTGCTTTTGAGGTGTCATGGAAAGATGCAACTAGGTGGGGGGCTGGGAAGTACACAGAGCCTCAGGTCCCAGGCCCCAGCCTCTCTTGGCAGTCTAATGTGCTCTTGAACAAAAGCAAGGACAAGGTCCACCTCCATCTCCTGCCATGGACGTGGTTGCATCACTGTGGAAGGGTGACGGGCCCAGTTCCCTGCTTGTCCAGCGCAGTGGACCAGGCAGTCCCAGTGCATGTGTGGTACTGCTACTGACACAGAAGGGTTTGCCCTGACTTAGGAAACCAGGGGCATTGGCGTGTGAGGGTGCAGGTGGCTAAGGGGGTGATCTAAACCTTGACAGAACTAAAGAATCTAAGACTTCTAAATGGTGTGCTTGCCACAAAAGCTGTGGGAGGAGGGTCAGTTGCTTCTCTTCACAGCATCTCCTTTCTCAGAAAATACTCTCTTCATAACCCCATTGACTCCTGAGTTTTTGGGTTATAGGCCATTATATTACTGATCCATGAAGTGATCTTTAAATAAAATATGATGGCCTGGGGAATTTTCACTCTGATAAGAAATTGTTCAAAGGAGTATTTGATTTGGACAGAGTGGACAAGTGTCTCCCAGGGACCCCAGAAGGCACCTTGGGACCTGCCAGTCAGTTCCAAGCTGACCATTCTGTGAGCATTATGAGACCTACAGGTACGCCATTACTCATTTAGTCCCAAGAACATGGCTGACATCAGCATTGTGCTATCTTTTTAGAAAGAGTTACTAACACTTAAAATGCTTAAGAACACCGTTAGGGAGTGGTCAGGCTTGTTGGTCTTTCCTAGTGCACACGGTGAGGACAGCCATTTGTTTGTTTGTTTGATTGTTTGTTTGTTTATAGCTTTCATTGATCATCTCACTTTCTTTCCCACAAATGTTGCTTTGAAATGCATGCTGTCACCCACCCCATGGCTTTTCATGCCATCACTTTCAAATGTCCTCATTCACTCTGCTTTAGGTCAAGCAGCACACTTGTGTGTGTTTATGCAAAAGACTAGGTCTTATCATCAAAGCATGCGCATTTTAATTACCCATTTAATAAGAAATGTTGAGGCGTGGCACACTGCAGAGGTGGGAAGGATGAAGGATGAGGACACTGGGGGACTAGGACATATTCCCACCGTCACCCCAGGAAGCTGTATCTCTTCAAGTCTGCCGGAAGCTCTCAGTGAGCAGGGGAAACAGCTGGATGGGTTGGAGACTAATTATGTGCCCATGTCTTCATGGCGGAGACACTTTAACCATGGACTGTTTTAGTTCAGCCTCCCCCTCAGAGTGTGAGGGGCCCACGGCTGTCTGCATACGGGACTTGTCTATCCACATGAGGAAGCCCAGGCACATTTCTTAGACCCCATCCCAAGTGACGGATTTTGTCACCCTATATCCCAGCGCCCCACACTAATTTCATGAACTGTCAGCCTTTCCTGTGTTGCACAAACATCTCAACAGCAGACACCGGATACATACAGGTTCTGAGACTCATCAGGACTGATTACAAGGACAGGACTGCTTCTGCTATAAAGGGGGGAGGACTGAATGGTTGCAGCTTCAGGGATGCTACTCAGAGCTCATGGTCAATTATCAGAGAGGAGAGCCCAGCTGGACAGCCAGGGTCGTGTGGAGCTTAGTAACCAGAAAGTTACCTGTCTAGACTCAAATCCCAGCCCCACCACAAACTAATCACGTGGCATTGAGAAAGTCACGCTTCCTCTCTAAAGATGCTTCTTCCTAGGATGGCTGGAGGGTTGAATGCGTAGACATGTTCAAGGTGTTTGGGGCAGGGCTTGGCTTCATGGAGGAAGCACTGTGGAAGTGAGTTAGGAATCAACAAGGAGAGCAGACACACAGCTGGAAGCTGGCTGCCCTTGCTCCAATGTGGGCACTCCTAACCAGAATTCTTCACCTGACAGTGCCTCGAGGATAGGAAGCAGCTACTCCGTCTCCAAGGGCTTCATCCTCTTTCCTTGGTGGTCTCTAATGTTACCTGGATTCCTTGCTCTGTATTCTGTATTTGTCTCTGTCTGAAAGAGCAGGACCCAAGGCCACACCTCAACAGGTCAAAGTAAAATGATGATCTGCCTAGGTTTGGGCAAGCACATTCTTCTAGTGCAGTAGTTTCTAAAGCCATCACTTGCACCTGAACCTCTTGAGAGCCTGCTGCAGTTACCCAGTGTCACCCTGGACCTCCTGACCGAGATAAGCCAGTCCTGGCCCAGCATCATGTATTTGACAAGCTCCTCAGGTGACTGCTGCAGCTTGTGTTTGGAAATCATTCTTTGAATGGGACTTTAAACAATAGTAACCACCCAGATAACTATACTGTTTATCTGCTCAAGCTAAGTAGATAGCTTGAGGTGAACTTAGACCCTCAACCTGTATCTACTGCAACATATGGCCTGCACCTTCTCCAGGTGTTCTTGATTTGGTCTCGAGATCTCTCAGTAAGACCTGTGTGCTGGGCATTTTGGTTCTCTCCCCCTTCCCTACAACCTTGGGGCCTCTGACAAGAATTTTCCTTTGTTTTCCTTGTGACCCTCACAGTATCCACAGAAAGGCTGAAACAAAAGGCTCCTGCACTTGGCTGGTCTCCACCTCCAGCCTGTGGTTCATCCATGATTACGACTCCTGCAAACAGCTCTCAGACTCTCAACACTTCCCACCATCAGCTCCTACATCTCCAGCTATACAACGAGGCAGCGTATGGAACTCACTTTTCTCAAAACTAAAAGCTACAAACAACCTACTACAGAGAGAAGCTGGGATATTCTTCTGGAGTTTCTCCTTCTTTCTTGTCCTACGCTATTCCTTCACACACACACACACTTGCCAGGAGAAATCACCTAGAAGTCAACAGTGCTCGCAAAATCTTCAGACCAAAGGCACGGTGCTAAGGAGACTAATTCTTACTTGTTTTTCAGTCTTTCCTATCTTTAGAGCCCTTTATTGGAAATAACCCTACAGGCTTAGCCAAAACACTGATCCCGACCTACCCAGCTCCTTCATTTTACAGAAGAGGAAACTGAGGCTTAGTGAATGTCTTTCACTATTAGAATACTTGAGGCTTTTAGTTATTTATTTCTTTGAGATAGTATTTGCCTATTTAGCCCAGGCTGGCCACAGAATAGAAGGCCGTCCTCCAGCCCCAGCCTGTGTGCCTGGAGGAGCTGCCGTACCCAGCAACTTACTTTATATCATCTATTCTAGGGAAACCCAAAACTCCCTTGACAGAGAGGAGCCAGATGAACTGAGGCATCAAAGTACTTGAAACTTGATTTCTCTCTGTGTTGGGAGGACTCTGAGCAGTGGGCTCTTCATGGCCAGACCCCAAGCCCTAAGATCTCAGGTCTGGAATAGGAAACCTGTCACCCTCTTGCTTTCCATTGTCATCTTGAGGCTCCTGTGTCCTAGACTGTGCTATGGGAGCAGCGGTGTTCCTGGTGGGCATTTACCAAAAATAAATGATGGTCTTCCAGGAACAACAACAACAACAAAATAACCTCACAGAAAGTGGTTATCTCTCATGTGCAGAACATGTTCAGATTTAAATGTGTTTGGATGTGTGAATGTGTATTTGAGTGTGAGTGTGGGTGATGAAGTTAGAAACGGAGCTATGATCTAGAAAAAAGGTATCTTAAGGGAAGTGGGAGAAGAGAAATTTCTAGAACACATGGCATGAAAGCACACAGTGGTGTGTTTGGGGAGAGGAAGGAGACCAGAAAAAGAGCACTAGGAGTTTGGGGGAGCAGAACTGGGAGCAAGAGGTTGTCCCAGATCAAAGAGTATATAAAACACCAGAATAAGAACCACTGCTTTACATACTACCTGAAAATAATCAATAAAATTGCATTGTGGTTGAAAAACATTTCTATAGAACCAAAAAACTAAAATTCACAGAAGTTAAGCAACCTTTCTCTAGGTTGTTTGGACTGGAAGGGATGAACACTGCTATTCCACTTTGTTACGGAGCTCATATGTTGCTGGGATATTACTGATCATGCAACGACTTCCCCTGAAGAAACAAATCAAGATGTTCAAAAGGTAATAGAAAACATAGGCACCGTATGCCTCAATGGTACCATCTTGGAACGCCCAGGGCAGGCTAGTGCTCCTATGCATCTGGCCATACTTCATCTTGTGCTGCAGACTGCTGGCTCTTCAAGAGAATGTCAGCTCTGCAAAGGGCTTCAACAGAGAGCCAATTGTCTCCTCCCACTCTCTTTGCCAGTCTTGACAAAGTCAGTCCTGGACTTGTTGATGAAAGTGATTCATCACTGAATGGAAAGAACGCCAAAACTCAACCGTACACAAGTCTTCTTTCCTCACATTCTTCATTCCTGAGGACCCGACAGTCACTTGCTATAATACAAACAATTATGAACTTTCAGATTTGACAGACAGTTGAGTAGCAATACAAGGGAACACAGGACCTTGCACAGGCAGAGAGTTCAAGGAAGGCTGATCACACTGATTGACAGAAGCCCTGGTTTCAGGGCACCCACCAGCTCACACTCAGGCAGACATCAGATGGCATCCAGACCTCCTTCCCCACAATGTGGGCTTTCCTCTTGCTGGACTGGCGGAAGCTGCAGAGGTTTGTCTGAAGCCCTGTCTCACCCTCTCACATTAACATGCTTTCTTTCAGTGAAGGGTCCGACCAAAGATTGTGGAGATAATAAAATGTAGCAAAATATTTTTCTTTAATGTGTATAATCTATCCTATCAAAAGAGTTCTAACTATTTTAGCGTTTCAGCTTTTTAATATTATTTGTGATCACTTATACTAGTCTTAGGAAATCAATAGAAATTCTAAGAATCCCACCAGCAGTTTAGGGGTCTGGCATCTTGGATTTTTAGTCTTTCTAGGTATGGCATGGTAAGGAAAATGGAAGGCACTGTTCTATGGCCTGCACTGTTCCTCTGTAGCACATAGCATTATTAATCAATCACTGTTCACTGCACAGATAAGTCATGGACCTAATGTTATACTCCTGAAGTACATGAGCCCTACAGCTATCAACGCCCAGGGAGCCAGGAAGGGTTATTTATCATTTTAGGCTTTGCAAAGGACTAGAATTTTAGTTGAATGGCTACTGTTTTTGTTTGTGTTTCTTACATAAGAACAAAGGGAATAAAATAAACACAAAAAGTAACCACTACAATGAAACACACAATTCTCTCAGCAAGGAACGGATAATTTTTGATGGGTTCGATGACCACCACAGGTCATGCATACATAGAGCTTTGCATAGAGCTTTGGATCTATCTACAGGCACAAGGTCAAGTCTACACTTTCAACACTAGAACTATCACTACAGGACCAAGTTCAAACAGCCACAGGTAGGCTGAAGTGCATGGACTTGTATCAGATCAGCACATGTTAAAACGCTGCTCTTCTTACAGCCGAGAAGCCTTTGAAGGCTGTCCAACACACCACAGGGAAAAGAATGACTTGCTGTAATACATGGCACATTTTAGTTAAAAGAACATCAATTATGTTAAATCACAAAAGACACCACCACACTAATACATGCTTCCTACAACCGCTGTTCTGAAAACCTGATATTCTGCTCATCATAGCACTCGAACTGGTCATGCTCTCACTAGTCTTCAGAGCAACATTTCTACTCTATCCAGTTATAACCATCAAACATCAAAGATGGGTTCCAAAACAGAAAATCATGACTTTTTTTCAAATTAGAAAAGGAAAGCCTAAGAAACTATGATAAATGCAAATAGTTACAAGTTGAAATCATTCAAATTAATGTTTTATGAAAATCTATCAAAATATTATGAGGAATGTAAGATGTTACAAATGTTATAATTTATAATATTTCCCATTTGTATATTGATTTATGAAGTATGTTCATGTACAGATGCACACATACACACACATACAGACACACACACACACACACACACACACACACACACACTAGAATCTTCCAAGTTTTAACCAGGCATGATGGCTCACACCTGTAATTCTAGAACTTGTATGGCAAAGACAGAAGAGTTGTTCAAAGCCTGGGTAGTGAGTTCTAGGCCAACTAGGGCTACATACTGAGACTGTCTTGAAACAGAGAAGAAAGAAAAGAATTCTGTAAATGTCATGAATTCAAAAATATATGTATTATTTACTCCAAGAGAGTGCCTTTAAAATGAGTAAATTTAAATTTAAATATTAATGCTACATGAGAACGGAGAAGCATTCGTAGTTCCTTAAAGGTATAGTTTAAAAACCACTTTGACAAACTCTTTCATGCCTTTCTGAAGAAGTGCTTGAACATTCTCCCAGAAGATCCCAAGTCAGGGTCAGTCAGTTCCTGCTGGATTCAGACATGCTAAGCTAGAGCGGTGGGGTAACATCTCTCTCTTCCTGGGGTCAAGGCCCTTGAAGGAAGCATTACAGCTGGAAGACTCAGTCTGAGATTGACAGCGTTCCCTGGGAACTGTATCTCAGGCTGGCATTAGCACCCTTCTCAGACAAGTGCCCAGGCCTCACCCACGGGACACTCTCCTTCCACAAACGCTGGAATCTGGCTCTCAGCCTGGGACAGTGCTCTGCCATAGACTTCCAAAGGAACAGCTTGCAAAATCTATCTGAAGGACTTCTGCACTCATGCAAAGTTGTGAATTCTGAATAACACAGTTTGATTTCACGCTTCCTAAAACTTTTAAGTTTTCCCACATTATATTCCAACTCAGGATCTGCAATGCTGAATGAACACGGTGAGCAAAGGCAAACCCCGAAAGCCTCAAAGGATCTCTTGTACATTGGTGACATTCTGTGTCTGAAGGCACTAAACTGCAGCAGGACCGATAGAGAATATTTTCTAAAATTGAGGAAGAAGTTAAAATTCTTATTATTACTGCTTTGCAATGGAATCCGTTTTCATACTTTTAATTTCTATTTTGAGATCTCACTGAAGAATCCATACTGGAGAATACAGTATTATTATCTCAGGTAGAATACAAGACCAGTGAATTTAGAGATATACTGGATCTTTATAAAGTAGGTTTTATGATCTTTGTTTTTTTAATCGTAATTTCATTTTTGTAACATTAACCTGAGATATAATACTGAAGAGTATCTATGTATATGTATTTATATGTGTGTATATATGTAAATATGTACCTATATATACACATGTGTGCATGTGCATATATGTATATATGTGCATGCATATATGTGTGTATATGTTCATATTTTAATGGAACAAATATTTTATTTATTTATTTAATTTTATACAATTTTTTTTTATTTTCTATATTCTTTGTTTACATTCCGAAGGCTTTCCCCTTTCCCCATCCCCCCTCCCCATATGTCCCATATGTCCTCTTCCACCCCACCCCCCACCTATTCCCCATTCTCTGCTCTATTCTGGTACTCTCCTACAAAACTGGATCCAGTCCTTTCAGGACCAGGGTCCTCTCCTTCCTTCTTGGGAACCTTTTGACTTGCTAATTGTACCTTGAATATTCAGAGCTTCTGGGCTCATTAATATGCACTTATCAGTGATTGCATTTCACGTGTATTCTTTTGTGATTGGGTTAACTCACTTAGGATGATAGGAACAAATATTTTAAAAACATCATAATCTGATATTTTTTCTATTCTAGTTTTTTTCTATTTTACTTAAAATTTCTTTCTATTGTGACAGACAATATGGAGTCATGATCCACTGGAAAGTTGTCAGGGAGCAGTCCATACTGGACCTCGACAGGCTTGCCTTATATCCCCTTGTATATCTATATAACACTTTTGTGTTCTTTATGTGTTTCAGAGAAATTAACAAGTCCTTAAATTCCCGAGTGTCTATGGAGTGAGCCCCTGGGTACTTGTCTGATCTGGAGCCCCAGCCTCTGCATTTCTGAGCAGCTCCTGGTAGTAGTACTGGTTTGGCTACTGTGAAGACAGCCTCTCAGGACTGGCTGAAGCCAGGGCAGAGGAGACACCATCGCCACACAGAGGATGCCGCCAAAGCAAGGACCCCAAGGCTCAGCGTGCGCATGCATTTCACGATGCACAACCCTGCAGCCAAGAAATCCATGTCCTTTCCGGGGCGTCTGGGGACACCCGTACTTCATAACTCTCTTCTGTGGTTCACACTCCACTTTCCTTCCCCATAACCTGCACGGCGAAGCCACCTGCTTCAGATGGCCCCAAAGCCACTCTACAGGGAGTTGTCTTTCTCTGTGGATGAAGTCACAGCAGGTCTCAAGAAGCCAGCAGAGCAGAGGGTTGGACACTAAGTTTGTTTCAATTAGAGAACTTGTTAACCTGGAAACATGCTTGTCAAGGTATACCACACCCAGACTTTGTATGCCTGTGACAGGACACATTCATTCAAAACGTGATTTTATCATCCCACTCACTCTGCTAGAATTCCCACTGGAGGGAATGCTGAGCCTCGGCTCTAGATCTCCCTAGGACAACACGGGCCCGAGGGGTCAGCTTTCAGAATTGGGGGATACACAAGCTAATAAAATAGAAACATCACTTTGGGTGGGCTGCTTGGATGTCTTTGAGGTGTGGGCTCTCTGCAGGGACAGAGCGTATGCTGCCCATCACCAAACCCGAATGTGCACCTGGCACAGCGGTGGTGTTGGGTGGAGGTTTGATTGCAGCAGGCCAGGGGATGAACACAGCCACAGCGCTATGCTACCTCCTCATACAGAACCGGTTTGCTGATTCGTCCCATCCGTGTCTGCGCTGTAGACCAGAGCGGGGGGCCTTTATAAAGGAGGCAGATACAGAAAGCAATGCTTTTCAAATGACCTCAGTCCATGGTGCAGAGAGGGAGAAGAGAGAACTGAGGAAGAGACAGAAAACCATGGGTCCCGGTACGGAGGCGCTTGGGAGCAGGCGGGTATGTGGGCTAGGTGTCCCATTGTAGTCAACAGTGGGGTACTGTGCCCCAGTTTCCCAGACTTTGCCTTACCTCCTCCTACCTGTGAGCACCAGAATCTAACAAACAGCACAATGAACCTGGTACGAAGTGCCTGGAGGACAGGCTTTAGACTAGGGTCTAAAGTGGTGGCCTCAAACTAGGGAAGGCTTAGGCCACGTCCTAGCACAATGTGGGGTGTGGACCAACACTAAGGGCACCCACTGAGGAGAGGCCCGGGATGAGGCATCCCACAATGCACTGGGTTGTCCTCACACCAAGCAGTTCTCTGTTCCATAATGTCAGCACAGAGGTTAGAGAGAGAGAGAGAGAGAGAGAGAGAGAGAGACAGACAGACAGACAGACAGACAGACAGACAGACAGACAGACAGAGAGGCACAGGGAGAGAGAATGCAGTCCCCAGCTCCTCATTCTCCCTGAGATTTAAGACATCCGGAGGGCCGAGGAGGCTAGGTGCGCCTCCTGCTTCAGTGGCTTCATGTCTAATAGTGAGAAACAGCCCTTGAGGGGTCAGATGGGACCCAAGCCACAGCCCAGAGGAGGCCAGCAAGCCTCGGTGAGGAATGGCTGACACGTGCTCACAACTGCTGTGCCCGGGCCTCCTTGTCTCCAGACTGCCAGCAGTGGCTGCCCTTTGCCCAGGTGTGAGGTTTGCTCTTGTCTGCTGAGTGCCAGACACAAGAGGTCAACAGCCTCTGGAGGTGCGCAAGTCCCCCCTGGCCTGTCAGCTGCGACCTCCCAGCCCTACAATAGCATGGGCAGTCACCTCTCGCGGAGTGCTCTCTCTCCCTGGCTCACAGTCCGCACTGGTACTGTCCCACCAGTGGTAGTTTGTGCTTGAAGCCACTCTTCCAGCCAGCCTGGGCAGGAAGCAGCGTCGGGCAGGGGATGCTGTGCTCAGAGGGCGTGGAGCACCCGCTGAACCCCCTTCTGAGTCCCGAGTGTAGGACCAAGCACGCAGCCGCGGAGCTGCCCCCACTGCCTGCAGACCGTCCGTCCGTTGGAAACACAACTTCGGGCACATTCCATTCCCACCCAGGGAGAGAATAAGCAAAACCGCATCTTTTGCTCAAGGAAAGCAAGGATCAAGGGAGTCGGGAGCAGGGGCATAATCCCCATCAGTCACTGCAGGCCCTCGGGTCAAATCCCTGCCAGGCTAGCAGAGTTCTAATAAGGAACAGAATGTGGCTAGAGAAGGGGCGGAGGCTGCTGGCGGGGAGGGTGCGGCCGGGGTGAGGGGCAAGGGCTGTTGTAACTGCCACAGAGCCGAGCAGTCTCAGCAAACGACCCGTGGGCATCAGAACCACACATCAACAGAAAACTATTTTAAACTGCTATTTTTTTCAACACTGGGAAGCAATGGAGGCATGAATGGTAAGACCCCAGGGCTGTGCCTGATCGGACTCGTAGGGGGAATTCTGAACCCTGAAGGGGAAAAGGCCACAATAAATGCTAGAAACTGGAAAAACTGCTACAAGCATTCTGTGACCAAAAGTTCTTTATGGTGTGCGTGCGTGCGTGCATGCGTATGTGTGTGTACGTGTGCGTGTATACATGCGTGTGTGTGTGTGTGTGTGTGTGTGTGTGCACGAAGGTTGTTGAGACTGTGGGCTACAGGTTCCTAGCTAGGGGTTTGTTCATATATAGCAGCATCGGAGCACTGCTCACAATTCAGCTGAACGTGCAGTCGGCTGCATTTCATCCTTATGGAGAATTCCAGTTTGGGACTCAGAGTTCTCTCCAACCCCATGAGGAGAGAATCTATCTCAGGTCTATTGGGATTGGGTCTCTCTCTCTCTCTCTCTCTCTCTCTCTCTCTCTCTCTCTCTCTCTCTCTCTCTCTCTCTCTCATTCTTTACCTCCCTCCCTTCTTCCCTCTCTCCCTTCTTCCCTCTCTCTCCTTCCCTCCCTCCCACCCTCTCTCTCTTTCTCTCTCTCTCTGATCTCTCTGTCTCTCTGTCTCTCTCACTGAGAAAAGAATAGGCAAGCTTTCTGCAGGCCTGCAGGCCAGCCTATTCCCTTATTCATAACGCAGGCCAGCGGGCCTTGTAAGTGTATATGCTGGGTCGTCTGAGGACACTGGGGTGTTCATTTTAAAATTAGATTCATCCTAATTATATGAAAACAGCCCACATGTGGTTGGCCAAGGCACCAGGCAAACATTACTCAGCACCTGCCTGCTGGGTGTGCCTTCCCCAGGACAACCCTGGGCTGGCTTACCATCGGGCCCTGCCCTCTTAGAACTTCAAATCTAACAAGAAATGCCTCGCTGACAAATAAGAGCTCTAGATGCTAAACGGCAAAGAAAAAACGCCGTTAGGTGACCTAAGCACAGTGTTCCCTGTAGACGGATGATGAAGAACACTCACAGAAGTGACATGTGTTTACTGGACAGAACCAGACAGATTTTCAATTTTGACTTTATACATAGGCTTTTCTTATTTTCAAGCTGAGGACCAAATCTAGGGCCTCCAGTGTGCTGGGCAAGCTGTGTGAGGGAGGGCTCAGCCCTTGCTGGGTAAGCGAATGTGTATATGTGAACCTGTGTGTGTGTGTGTGTATAATGAACTCACTTTTCTTTTGAAAATTAAAATGGCAGTGGAGACTGAACTTAAGTCTCCTCAAATGTTAGGCATATATTTTCTCCATCGCTGAGTGAAGCCTTATTACACCACCTCTGTACTGGCTGGTTTTGTGTGTCAACTTGACACAAGCTGGAGTTATCACAGAGAAAGGAGCCTCCCTTGAGGAAATCCCTCTATGAGATCCAGCTGTAAGGCATTTTTTCAATTAGTGTTTAGTGGGGGAGGGCCCATTTTGGGTGGTGCCATCCCTGGGCTGGTGGGCCAGGGTTCTATATGAAAGCAGGCTAAACAAGCCAGCAGAAGCAAGCCAGTAAATAACATCCCTCCATGGCCTCTGCATCAGCTCCTGTCTCCAAGTTCCTGCCCTGTGTGAGGTTCTGACCTGACCTCCTTTGGCGATGACCAGCAATGTGGAAGTGTGAGCTGAATAAACCCTTTCCTCCCTAACTTGTTTCTTGGTCATGATGCATTGTGTAGGAATAGAAACCCTGACTAAGACAATCTCACATAAGGGATTTGGATTTGGACATCTCTAGGTTTTGATCTCCATGGAGTTTCTAGACCCCTCCCCGTGTCATACTCAGGAAACAGGGCCTCCTCTGAATCACCCGCCAATGAGCATCGTCCGACAGTCTCAGTCACAAGGATTACTCTGCAGCCTAAATGACGCTGAAGGTAAAATTTTAGGGAGCGTTGCTCTTATGCCACTGAAAGAATTATAGAATTTTAAATTATAACAGAATTGTGCCATTTTATTATGCCATATTATTGTTGCTACAGTTCAAAGCCAGTAAGTAGTAGCCAGGGGTGTCCCGGCTGGGATCCCACCGCTGCCTTGGGTGATGAGCAGACGTGCATTGCCCTGCACACACTCCGGGCCTTGATCTCCATCTTCAGTGTGGAGCTCACAACTGATCAACTATATATGAACGTGGACAATACTCACTCTATGGACCATTACAAAAAGTTCTTGCCAACTCTTAGACTAAAGATAAATGGATGACCTAATTTACCCATAATTAGCATTTTATTAAGACTACTTTTATACATAACTAGATGGTATTTGTATAATGCTGTCCTGTACATGAGGCCAGTACGAGAAGTGGTTCCCACCTTGTTCTCTGACAGGATATCACTGGAGCCTGCGTGTGGGGTCGTCACTAGCTGAAGAAAACACCCAGAGATTTACTTTTGTAGGTTGAAATACCAAGAAATACTATAACTGAAAGACAATATCTGGATCAACTGTTTCACTAGAAACCACACTTTCAGAAATATCAGTAATGGTTTGCAGAGTCAGACTTGTAGACAGGAGAGCTGAACCCAGGATTACGGAGTGCTCCCCTCAGTGCTCCCGCAGGTCTGGCTCAGTACACCTGACAGAGGCCAGCAGGACTCTGCTCAGCATGGATGGGCTGCCTCGTCTCTTTCTTTCTTTCTTTTACTGACGCTTGAACCCAGTCTCGTTCCTGTTAGGCACTGTCCCCTGAGCATACGCTCAGTCCTCCTTGAAGAAATAAGGTTTCCAGAAAGGCAAAATATATACAATTATAATTAGAAGGGAGTTTTTTCCTTGACTTGTGCATATTATCCACACCTCTCACAGTTCCTTTGGGGGGGGGGTATTTTTACAAACCTAGCTGGATATATGATAAAGGATATTTATTATAGTTCCTAGTTAAATATCTTTTTATAACTAAAAAAGAGATGACCAATTTTAGTAAGCAATACTAAAATAAATACTATGAAAATTAACATTTTATAAATCAAGCTTGTATAATGCACCATTTGAACATACTTAAGCCCTTACTTCAGAGAAATAATTCAACAGCTCTGTCAGCTTACCAGGAGTCAGCTCTGGCTCTGTCCTCTGAGCTCTCTACTAATGTGTGTATGCTGTACTGACGATTCTAACACTTTCATACTGTTCATATGTCAATGTTTCTAATATGCCGAGTAAATAACAGATTAAAGTTAAATCCACTTGTTGATTTTTGTCAATTATGAGATTATCAGACAAAAATTCACCTCTGTGACTCACAGCATACTTCCTTCAGACAGGGCAGAGATAGATACCAGACATTTCCAAACTTCAAGCTATCATGTCGTTTAAAGAATAAAGTTTTAGGCCGGGCGGTGGCGCACACCTGTAATCCCAGCACTTGAGAGGCAGAGGCAGGTGGATTTCTGAGTTCGAGGCCAGCCTAGTCTACCAAGTGTGTTCCAGGACAGCTGGAGCTACACAGAGAAACCCTGTCTCGGAAAAAAAAAAAAACCAAAACCAAACAAACAAACAAACGAATAAAATTTTATTGGTATGTGGTATGCCCATTTCCTTACAGATTTCTATGGCTGTTTTCTCTCCATAGTTGTGGACCCAGAAAGATTCAAGAGAACCTCTATGTGAATGTATGTCACTCTATGAACCATTACCAAAAATTCTTCCCAACTCTTGGGCTAAACACAAATGAGATTATCTAATTTACTCATAATTATCATCTAGGACACTCAAGCTCTGATAAAGCAAGGTCTTTATTGAAACTGCTTTTTATGGTAATTAGGCGGTACTTGTATAATGGCATACTCATCCATCCATTCAATCACCTCATCACCATTTATAATTTTAATTAAAGAAATCAAATCCCAGACATAACTGTAATCAATAATCGATATACTAATGTATCAATTCGACAGCAGCACTATTTCTCTCTGGTCACAGAGGAGCAGCTGTGTTCCTGTCAGACACAAGAAACAGAGGGTCAACGTCCGTTAGGATCACACGTGATTGTGAAGAAGATGAGAGACAATCTTTAAGCTTCATTTGAAAATATCTCAAAGAGAATCTAACATGTAATCTGCTTTCAAATTAAACTTAAAATTCCTGCAAGTATAAAATCATCCTGCTAAAAATATGATCAGAATTAAGATGAGAAGTGTTTCATATGTTAAAAAAAGTTAAGCCTGTTTCCAAGGATATCAGGCAACAGGCCGGTCAGTCTTTCTCCCCAGCCAGCGAAGGCCTCTGAAGTCTGCCTGCCCCAGCAGCCTCTCCTACCGTCCTTCCTGCGAGCACCAGAATTCTCACAGGTTCTGAGTGCTCCCCACTTCCTGTTCTTTCCCAGTCTTGTCTTTCTTTCTCTCCATCCCTAGCTTACACTTCCATTGGGCCCTGTGTTGACCTTATCACAGGACTTACCAATACTGTAAGCTGGTATCCAGTATCAATAGTTGTTACTATGAATATCTAACCCGTGACAGAACCTGGATGCCAGCCAAGGCTTAGACCATATACTGATTATTTACACATCACAGAGGCAGACTCTGAACATTCTATGAAGCCAGGTAAAGCCAGGACGAAAATCCCCACGCCCACCACCCAGGCCTGGTGCTTCACTTCCGTGCCAGGGTCCTTACTTTAGCAACTTTGCTGGCCATTGCACAAACTTTGTTAACATTTTTGGTATTTACAACTGGTAGCACTTGCTTTGGTGGGCAGAAGGCAATGATGCTGACAACCTACAGTGTGCAGGACGGTCCCCCACCAAGACTTATCTGGTCCAAAATAGTAATGCCTTCTGATACAGAGACACTCCGTACTACACTGAACCTCCTGTTCACCGCACCAGGGACTCTGCACATTTCCCTACCAGAAATTTTAAGTGTTTGTCATGGTACTTTGACACATACTATCACTCCTGGCACATGGTAGATGCTCAATTCATTTGGGATGGATGGATGCACTCTAGGGGGGAAGGAATATTTTAAAGTTTTGCTTTAAGGAAACAATTGTCAAAAATCTGAGCATGTATCCCTTTCTTTGTCCAGACTTTCTTCCTCATACTTCCTTTCTGTCAGCTTTGCTTGCTTGTTTGTTTGTGTGACACAACCATAGCCTGATGTTGTCAAGGCTGATCTCAAACATGATTCTCCTGCCTCAGCATCTCAAATGGTGGAATTATAAGTGTGCACGCCACTGTGCCCATCATGAGAACATATTTTTAAATAATAGCAAAAACTAAGTGTGGAGTGCATTTCAAAGCATATCTTCACACTGTAATTATTAATCTGTACAATACAATTAGAAACCTAAATAAATGGGAATCTATACCCTCAGGAGTGCGGGTGTTTGTTGAATGCTGTATAAGGACTAAGCTACAGGATAAACCAACCTCAGAGGCCATGGTTTGTGTCTTTAAGGGGCATTTGGTGTTAAATTCCTTTGGTCCTTTTTTTTTAAAGGAAAAAAATCAGACAAGAATATATAACCTTTTAGTTTTTTGTGCTTTGGCTACATTTGAAACATAGGTCAGAATCTTCAGGTACCGGAAGATAGTAGAAGTCATAGTCTTGGATGGGATGGTAAAGAAGAATGGAAATACAGCAGAGATGGCTGTTATCTGCATGTGCAACTTACTACTTTAAATGTTAAAAAATAAGTCAAGAGATTGTGTGCATTATTATGATTATATTTTTAAGTAATAGGGCTCTAAAATCACTGTGAAGGACTTCTGTGATGGTATGAATCAGTATCACAGACAAACTGCTATGGTTTTTCTTTTTTTTTTTTTTCATAAAAATCAAAGATGTTCTGCTCATGATGAAATGTAGGAAGATTTAAATGAATGAGGTTGATATTAAAAATGCAACACCAAGAACTCAGGTCCACACTCTGCCTTGAGGAATGTAGTGGCTATTCCTGGTTGTCAACTTGACTATATCCGGAATGAACTACAAGCAAGCATTGGAAGGCTCACCCATGATCCTAATCTGGAGGCTCAGAAATATAAGTTTCTGACCTGGATCTTGGCATGGAGATCTTGAAGCATAGTGGCTATGAATTCCAGAAGATTAAGACAAGGAGATCTCTGAATTCAAGATCATCTGGGATTAAAGGCGCTGTGGCACACACCTTTAATCTGGGCTACACCCTCTGCTGGAGACCTATATAAGGACATTGGAAGAAGGAAGATGCACTCTCACTCTTCCTTGCCTACTTGCCTCTTAGGACTGAACAACTGCTAGATCCCTGGACTTGCATCCACAGCTGCTGCTGACCATTGTTAGGGAGTTGGACTAAAGACTGTAAGTCATCGACAAACTCCCTAACTATATAGAGACTGCCCATCCATTCTGTGACTCTAGAGAACCCAGACTAATACAAGGAACAATAGCCATTTGTTGCTTCCTAAATATGCATGCATGTCATATGCATTCACTCAACGAAAATGAAGATGGCACAGGTTTATTACCTACCCTCCTCACTCTTGGAGTAACACACACCAGTGTAAAGACAGGCTCTGGGACACTTAGATTAAGTTGCTATTCTCAGGATTTCTAAGACACAACTGACAAAGAACTAAGAAGCTAATAGTAAGAGAGAGGCTCTGCCACCACATCCGTGCGTCAGAGAAAGGACTGAAAGGGAGAGTAGGACCTATGGCCTGCGACGTGGGCATGGGTGGTGTTTCATACCATGACATGAGTAGTGCCTTTGCCACTGTTTGTGAGACATGGCCTATCCTGGACACGGAGATGGAGTCTGCAAGCGTGGGCATTCAGGTGGGTGAGACACTGGTGCACATAGCAGCGAAATGTGAGAGGAAAGATGGGCAGGCAGAAAAGAGCATCAAGCACTCTTTGTTGGGCCCACATTGCTGAACCCTAGGAAACCAGTCCTGAGAAGACGCTGGGTGGGGCGGTCTCTGATCCATCCTGCCCGCACAGGAGCAACAGACGCCAAAGGCCAGGATGTTCTCCGGGTTCCTCAATGCCCGTGAGCAAGCCATGAACAGTACCTCAGCTCCCCTCAACACAGAAGCACAGCAGGTGCCTCCACTTGCCCAGCCGTGTTCCAGCCTCAGCTTCAGCTGAATGGAGGCCCCAATAGTTCCTTGAATTCTGCACCATGGAAGAAAGCGACCACTCCCTTAAGCCTTCCTTGGGCTCTAGAAACTTGGGCGAATAGCAGTGTAGTTGATCCTCCCTGAATGCTGGATGTGCTCCACCATGAGGTGGCAATATTCCATTAGGAATATACAAACACGCATATGTGCATGCGTTCAGTACAGAACATGTTTAGTACACATTTGCAACTTTTGGTAAAACAAGATGCAGAAAAATGAAAACTAGAAGAAAATATCAGGATGGAGAAGAAAATGGAATTCAGATGTGTAGACCAGCAACATCTTCAAACCACAACTTGGGCCATGAATTTGCACCTTGGTTTTTGGTCTTTCAAAAACCTCCACATAAATGCCAACTGTGCTAACCATTGCTTAGCAACAATTCCAAGTTATATTTTTCTGGCCAAAGCCTCTAACATGGTTACTCTGGGTTTTAAGTCTAGATATACGGATTGTGCAGATTTAACATGTCATGAACATCTGTGGCCCTTGGACACATTTTCTCGGGTGCACCTTTGAGGATATGTGTCTGTGGTGATGAAAAAGCCAAGGATGTTTCCAGAGATGCAGTTCACCAACCCTCTTGGGCTTAAATCCAGGCCCGCTGACTATCAATTTCAAAAAACTTCCAGGGTTCATCATAGATACTGGCTTCTCACTGACCAAGAGCTGCCCGCACACAATGCCTCAGGCCCTCCCTAAAATTATGGCACGAGAGACACAAGAACATTAGTGTTGGTGGCAATCATTACTCTGATTCCCAAAGGAGGTGAGAGCATGTGACCAGGACTCTGGTTTGGATGTGGTATCTGTTCAAGTTCTATAATACCCTAGAAACTTCTGAAAATTAAAGTGGAAATGAGAATACTGTGTCAGAGATTCATCAACCTCAATACATTCAAGCTCTTAGATTTAGTTGGTGGATCCTGGTGGGGTTCTCACCGTACCACAAGACAAATGGCTCTTAGAAATAAGGTGAACTGATCCTCCCCTGACCCACAGCCAAGAGTCTTAGTAGATGAAACCCCATCGGGCATGTCCACTTCATCAATGGAGGGCCCTGCAGCACACCTGGGCTTCATCTTTGCACACCATTCCATCTGCCACCTGTCACCAGCTACACTCTGAATTTCAAAGCATGTAGCAGGGCCAGGTACATGGTAGATATGTGAATATCTGCAGGCTGAGAAATCAAATAAGGGCGTGAAAATGACTTTCAAACAAACAGGCTACCTCACCATGCATTGCTTCTCCAGCCTTGACACAGCTCAAGCCCTAATCACAGAAACAGTCACATGCTCTGGCTCCTGATGTAATCCAGGCATTCATTTTTAGCCAAACCATGTTGAAAGATGGCGCTCATACTGATATGGAAGAGAAAGAGAAGTTGTCCTGCCCTGACCCATCCTCTTCAGATAACTGTACCCATGTGTCAAGGTCTTTCCAGGCACGCCATGTCAGGGATGGGAAAATCCCCACACAGGCTCTCATCACAATTTAGAAGTGGAACAGAGAAGGAAACAGACATGAAAGACAGAGCTACCGAGATCAAGGCACAAAGCATTAGAGGTCCCTGCTCAGGAACTCTCCTGCTACAGGGTCATATTCAAATACCCAGGGGCCCTTTCCTCTCCAGCTGCTTCAGGCAAAGCCAGGGCGACACACTGGACACGGAGAGGGTGAGTCTAGTGGGCATGTTAGCCACGGATCCCACCCATCTTCTGAGTTCTGTTTAAGTACTGAGGCGTACACCAGAGCCTGGACACCCCTGGACCACATCCGCCTAGTCTCACGGAAATATCTCCATCAGGATTCGTTTCCTTGTCATGTTCTCTTCATTTTCCTCCTCCTGAGAGTTTTCAGAGATGTGACCACATAAAGAGGTCTACTTTATTCTCTGTGACTCTGACAGGTACCATGGTAAACATCCTGCAAATGGCATCTGGTCCATTCTCCTGAATATCAAATCCAGATAGACCCTTCCACCCTCTCCCATGCCCTTTTCCTGGTAAATTGGCTACCACAAAACTTGGCACTAAATTAAATATACTACAGCAGTAAGCCCATTGGATTTTAGTAAAATTATCTTTCTCATTTCCCAAAACATTGATCTTTTCTTCTCTCCCATTATTAAAAGTACTAACATTATTTTGTAGGAATTTTTAATTAAATGGCTACTTTGTTATTTATTTTACAATACATGCATATGTCTGAGGATATGTGTTTCCGAGTAAAGATGCCCAAGGAGCCCAGCGGAGGCCATGCATGCTCTAGCGAGAGAGAGCGGTGGGCACTGGCGGGCTGCTGCCTCGGCGCTGGGCACTAGGCTCGGGTCCTCTGCGAACAGCAGCACTCTTCATTGCTCAGCCGTCCCTTCAGCTCCACTTTGCAGGGTTTTATTATGTATTTACTCAGACACATTTCTAAAACTTAGTTCTCTAGAAAAATAAATTACCATGATTATCAGCTGCAATTTCCTTGAGTTCTGAATTGCCAAAAATTGCTGTGAATAATAATTTGAAAGTGACCCTTTAGGTACCAAACTCTAGTCACTTGAAAACTCAGATAACTGAACATTCCTCACAATCACCTGGGTCAGAATATGTTTATAAAAGTGGAAAAAGGGCGGGGGAGGGGAAACCCAGGCAAAGGCTGGATGACGAACAGCACACAGGAAGGAGCAGGTTCTTTCTAAATCTATCACCAACTTTTTTGGATTTTTAGACTCAGCAAGCCTGATGTCCCCCTCCCCAGCCACCAGTTTTGTAGCCTAAACATTGTCACCATCCCAGCCCTTGGTCCCCCCAGAGCTGCCGAAGCCAGGGGCCTTGTTATGACGTCAGAGTCTGAGAAGGCCCTGAGTTTACCAGGTGATAAACCGTCTGGAGCGTTGCTCTTGGTCCTGACAATGCCTCTGGAGTGAGTAAGGTCCAGCTTAAACTCAGGTAACTCAAGGTTAATATCTTCAGGAATCAAAGGGACGGGAGATGTGTGAGGCAGAAGCCCTGTTGAGGATGGCTGTAGGGCCAAGGCCAAGGCTGGGAGGAGGGACTTGGAGAATTAACTCTACAGAAAGGAAGATCAGCTGTTATCAGATGGAGAGCAACAGGGAGGGAGGGAGAGAGATGCAAAGATTGACACCGCCCTCGCCTCCCCCCCGCCCCCCCTGTGTGTGTGTGTGTGTGTGTGTGTGCGTGCGCGCGCGCGCACGCGCGTTTTCACACCTCACCAGATTTTAGCCACGCCCAAAATGGCAATGGTTAAGTACTCAGTCAGGCACTGGGGTCATGACAATGTTTTTTCTGTTTGGTGCCTATGGGATGCTAAGTGTCCTCTCATGCTGTGAGAACAAGAGTGCATGAAGCCATCAATGCTGCTGTCTTCCTGCACACCACGCCGCCATCCAGAACAGTCAGAACTTAGTGTTAAGGAGGAAATTCACAGGTATCAGAACAAAAGAACAGTTTTCTAGTTTTATAGTACCATAGCTAGTATTGAGGAGGAAAACAGAAACAACAACAACCACAACAACAACAACAACAAAAACCAGAGGCTCTCTGAGAGAGAACGCAGGGAGAAAGCCTGCCTGCTGCCTAAGAAGGTGGCACGTGACCTCCTCAGGAGCAAGAGTCTAAGAAGCCAGTCTCCTCTGCTGATCTCCGTGGAAAAGAAGAGTTACTACAGAAGTGCAGCAGCTGAGGGGTGCTCCAGGCACCCACCCACCGCTGGGTGAATCCAGCAAACACACCGGGAAGGAGAGGGCTCCAGCCTTCCCTTCAGAGGAAGAGGTGCTGGGTCCCAGGGGAGCTGCAGCTCAGCTCTGGTTACAGCAGAGTCCACCACAAAGGAGCTGCAAGAGGAGAGGCTGAACACTAGTGCCAGTGGCTTTATATAGCAAAACCTCGATGTCAATGAGATTAAGCTTTTGCATTGTAATGCCAACACGAAGAGTTTCATTAAAAAATAGCAATTCTGAAGCAGTTCAGTCTCATTTACCTTTACTCACAAAGGAACGCAGATTTTCCTTTTCTAGTATATAATAAACAACTGGAATTCATTTAAAATCCCAATAGTATCTATTTAACATGGGAAAGCATTAAGTTGGTCTTCACCAATCTTTTCACAGAAAATGGCTCAAGCAACCGCACTTTTTACTTAATTTCTCCCTGGGTCAATTGCAGACCAGGCAACACGCATGAAAACACTCTAAAATCTGCCCCTGTTCAGAATACTTCACACTCAAACACCTTTACCCTTAATGGTTCCCAGCACATGACTTCTTTCAGAACGGGAAATAACAAGCTGAAGTGAATTAGGGAGATCAGTCATCCAGAATATTCAGAATGAATCATGGAACATTTCTTTACCAAAAAGAAATTGTTATTCCTTCGCAACACAGTGAGGCAATATTTCATTACAGTATCAACAAACATGCTAAACCAGAGACGAATCATATAGATACCCCCAACGCGTCCACAGTACTTAATACGTTCATCCCTGACAAAATTGCTTGCTGTGTTTTCCTTTTCATGCATTGAACAAAGAATGCTTGATTTGTTCAGTTTCAAGCAGGTCTTTAGACCCGATCACCATACTCGAAGAGGAGGAATTTATGCAGTGTTATTTTCTAATTCCACACAGCCTTTGATTTCTCCATGTGCTTGCAAAGGGCAGAATGGGATATCGGACTTGCCTGCCCAGGTATTATTTTCTTTATTTGGCTCACTGTAGAAACTCTTAAGGGACCCTTTTAAAACTTCCCACTTGGGGCAAATCATACTTTAATTAAAAAAACAAAAAACAAAAACAATCCACGTATGCACACCCCGCCCCCTCCCTCTTAAAAACAAACCAGAAGGCTTTAAGAATTAGCTCCAATAATAATCCCACTGTGGTCACGGGAAATCTTCCTCCAAAATGACAACTGAACCTAGCAATAGAAACCCTCCAAAGACTTCTCCGGTCTTAGGGCGCACAGCTGACACCACCCGGATCATCACCAACACGCAGGACCCCAAAAGATGCTGCGTCAAAAGAAGCGGAGGAAAAGAGCGACTCTGTAGGGAGCGAGCCCGCGGTGCGAGTGCGAGGCAGGCTGACACTGACCGGCGTCAGCATTCAGGAGCTTTCTCCTTTCCAAAGCCTGGAGTTCCCGGGCAGGAGCCAAAGAGGGGGGACACGAGACCCACAGTCCCTTTAAATCGCCCACACCCGCGCCTGTCAGCCTCTTCCGAACCCCCATGTCCTACAACTTCCTCCTCATGGAAACTTCCACTGGGTTCGGCGCCCAGGATGCCAAACTCCATTTCACAAGGAGCTTGTCCCTAGCTGGGTTCTGACTTCAGGTCCCTGCACCGGGTGCACGAGCCCGAGAGGACACGGGAGCAGAGGCCCGCGGCAGGGACAGAGTGCTGCACTGGCCACCCGCGCCCAGCCCGCAGGACCTGTAGCACCCCCTGCCCACCCTGCGCCCCCGCCGCGCCAAGTTACCGTAGCGCTGGAGGCCGGCGGTGGCGCCCCGAGGCGGCGTGCGGGCGAGCTGCGGCCGAGCAGCCGGTGGCCTCCGCTCTGGTGCTCGCATTAGCCATGCAAAGTTAATCCCGCCGCGTCACGCCGGCCGTCCGCCCGCCCGAGGCTGCGCCGTGCTCGGCCGAGCCGCAGTCTCCTCCCCACTCCGCCCCCTCCGCCCCTGGGTCCCGTGCCGCGCGGACCCCCCGGCGAGCTCGACTCCCCGGACCTGTCAACTCTCCGCCAGCGCCAGCGCCAGCGCCGAGGGGCGCGGCGTGGGTCCCAGGACGCTGGCGACCTCTCTGTCGCGACCTGAGCGGGCGGCGAGGTGCCGGGCCCGAGTCCCCGCCTCCCGGGGACCCGGCGCGCAGCCTTACTCGGGACTAGGGTGCCAGCTCCACGGCGACAGGCGAACCGCCGATCGTTCTTCCCCTCTGGTCCTCCAGCCCGTCCGAGTCTCGCAGCAGCCGCGGCAGGCTCGGGCCACCCTGGCTCCTACAGGGTCGCCGAGAGGAAATGGCCTCCGGGGCTGTGCACCTTGCCAGGGCCGGAGCAACCCGCCACTCCGGTGCCCTGCGCACCTGCCGCCTAGGTGCAAGTGTCCCCCGTTACGACCCCGCGGTAATGGCGCCCTGTGCGCCGCCCTCCTGGGGTCACGTAGCTGCGGGTCTGGTGGCCGCGCGTCCACCCAACCAACTGCAGGAGCGCGGACGTTCAAGTTGAGCCTTCATTCTTGTAGTTGAAGAGGCAGGAGTGTGACTGTGGCGGGGGAAGGGGGGTATGGATGACAGGAGATTGAGAGGATCTCCAGGAGCACAACCCTCTGAGTCGCCCGACAGGCGCGGCAGGTGTCACCCGCTCCTCCTTCCACCCCAAAACCACTTGTAGTGCTCGTGGAACCACGGAGCGCTCGGATCCTCCTGTGGCTCTGGCCTCTCTGCACCCCCATACCAATGGACGATCCTTTGCTTGCCCTAAATGAGAAGTGCCCCCCTCGAACACCTCACTAAGTGTGTTCAGGGCTGATGTTACAAGTAGGATTTAAAGGGACACCTCGTTATTTCCCCTCTGTCCTAGAAATATAAATATAAAACCAGAAGACAAAAATAATCTCCACCCTGGAAGGGTTCTGCCCTCGCAAGCACTGGGCGCTGAAATGTCCATACCTCAAATTCTGAAGGTTAAGCACTCAGGTTGGGAGAAACCGCAGCGGGCGACAGCGTGCAGCTCCAGACGGCCCAGGCCTCTCCCAGCTGTGCCTTGGAGGGAGGTAGGTTTTATTGGGAAAATGCAGACTGCTCAGAGAACAGGTAGCCAGTGGGAAGTTACAGTTGCGACAAAACTACTTTGATTATGGACCAAATACAATTATGTTTTTTTGAGAACACTTAAAAAATACCTTGAAAATCTTTCCTCAATATACTCATGCAAGACGGTATAGTATACTGAGTCTGGCTATCTCAACAGAGGGAATGATGTCTAGATTATTTTAAGGAGTTTTCTAGATTCCCCACAGGTGATAAGGTTTTTCCCCCCTCGGCGTTACTTGGGCAGTCCACAGGAAAGGAGAAGGGAGAAAGGCCAACACACCTCCGGCCACAGCACTAACTGTGGCGAATCCGACGCTTTCCGCAGGACTGAGGAGAGAAAACGGCTGCGGACGGCAGCCTTGGAGCTGGGACGTTGCCTTTCCCAGCGGCCAGCACAGACTCGGTTGCCCTTTGAATTCTTTACAAGAAACCCGTGTGTTATTCCTCGCCCGGAACGAAGCCGCACCAAGAACTTGCCGGCTCTAGAGTGAGGGTTGTTTTGCAGGCGAGTTCCTGGGCTTTGCTCCAAAGCTGCCTTGGGATGTTTTGGTTGATTTGGAGGAAAGCTGCAGCTTCTACCCAGTTCCTAACTAGACAGCCCCCTGGCGGCTGCAAGGAAAAGCCAGGCAGGGCCCAGGTCTTACAGGCCAAGCCTTGTGAACAGCACTGTGGTAAGTTAGCAAGGGGAATTCAAGGGGCCCTGGAGAAGCCCGGAGTTCCAGGACATTTTACTTCTACGTATAATACTGAGCTACATTTTTTCTTAAGTTTTTTCTCAAGAAAAACACATACTAAAAATGAACTATAACAACAACAACAAAAGGTTAGTTTTCTTTGTTCAGATGTTTTTATCTGATTTCATTTTGCCTGGAAAGTTCTGAAATAAAAATCATTTAAAGTATTAAACAATTTACAAACTAGTTATAACAGTGTTATATAATTGCAATGCTCGAACAAGGAAATTTGGTAGGATTCCATTTGAATGGGGATTGAGAGGGCAGAGCCGGTCGGGTGGTGGTAAGGGGTTACCTATAAGAATCTATTACACAATACAGCGTCATGGGAATTCTCATAGTCATGGGAACTCTTGGGAAAGCAAACGATCGATCGTCTAAGCTGGGAGCGCAGAGGCCCAGGCCCGGTCTTTGCGGGCACCGTGCTCCTGACCAGCCTATGAATTTCAAACTGATGATTCCCGTCAAGGAAGCAAGCCATCTGCTTGCTCCCTGCACAACTACTGGGCAAGAAAGAGCATGAAACACGAATCCCAACAGGAGTGGGCTTGGGCCACAGTGCAGCTGGCCACGCATCTTTATTTAACATGGTAAAATGTGGTATGTTGTGAATAGTTATTGTGTTCCTGTTGAGTTTTAAAAATAGTCTCTCTTAATTCCTGCATTCGTGAACACTGCTTACGTTTTTAGCTTGATGTGAATGTCTTTCTTGGCTATGCCTTTTTTCCTGCCTACTCTGCCTGTGAATCAGAATCCAGTGGGAGAAAAAAAGCACAAATTAGAATTGCCCAGATATCAAAGACGGTGGTTATGACAAGGAATGCCATGGGGAATTAGGTGTGAAGTGGGGCCAGCCTCAGAGAACTCGGACAGGGGACGTTCTTGAAGGTTTGGGAAGTTGTGGACAGATTTCCTGAGGGGGTGGGACACTGAATTATTTCATTAACCGAACAGCCTTCTCTGGAGATGCTGCTCTGCCCTGTGACCTAGCCCTGGAGAATCTAAATCTTTATGTTCACTCGATCAAAGCCCCAGGCGTTCTGGCCCATCGAAGCCGCTAAAATCGTAAAGTAACCCCCAAGCCTTTCATGACAGACCACTTAGGGAAGATGACAGTCTCCAACCAATGTGTGGCAGTGAGAAAGACACAAAGTCATCTTTTCGTGTCCCTGGGGTTCCATTCTGCTGTCCTGCCACAGCTATTGGGACTCCAGGTGACCTAACTCCATATGTAAAATGGCATAGTATTTGCATGTAACCAACACTTACCCTCTCTGACCTGTGTCTCACCTCTAGATTAAATGCTATGCAAATAGGTATTATACTGCATTAAAAGATTAACACCAAGGGAAGGAGGTCTGAGCATGCTCAGTATACATGCAGGGTTTCTGGAGTGCCTTCAGCCTGGGGTTGAATGACTCCACAGCTGGGAACCTCAGAAAGGGGAGGGCTGACTATAAACTGCCAGGTCAGATAAAGCAAGGACGCAGAAAGGGCCCAGGAGAGGAAGGGCCCAGCAGGACCAGTAGGACCGGCTTCAGAAGGCAGCCAGATGAGCTGTCCCTGGAAGTCAGAGCCGGGCACATCATTATTTGCTAGTTCCCAATGTGAGAAATAAAGTCAGGAAAAACTGTCAAGGTGGTATAAAATTAAAAGCTATGTCCTGCTTTCTGCATTCTGTCTTTGGGACTGTTATGGCATTTGTGTGTGTGTGTGTGTGTGTGTGTGTGTGTGTTTTCATATTCTAAGCAAGGACAAGGAAATGGTTTAAGTTATCATTGCACACTTTACAATTAATTCGTGTGTTTTGCCATGTCTTTAGCGACGCCGTTCATGGGGTTTCAACTCACCTGTAGTAGTGCACTGTGCACTATTGGGCTAATATATGTGCATGTGTCTTGTCATGCCGGAACAGTGGGAGTGCAGAACAAAGCAGCCTCTATTTCCTTCTTGACGTGTGCTCATTGTGCATGCCAACACTGGACCTTTGGCACAGTGCTGTGGGAAAGAGACCTGGAAGGCCCTTACCTTCTGCACCTCCACTTTCAGGCCACCAGTGAGTGAATTCTGGGGAGTGACCACGAGTAAGGGAGTAGGTGTGGGCATCCTCAGTTGCTGTTAACGAGGCTCAGAGCTACTTCTGTTGAATGGAGATCATGGCCGCTTGGGCTGGCTGTGTCCTTCTTCCTCAGTTCTCAGTGGAGCATGCGTTCCTCATGCATCTCTGGAATTTGCTCAGGTCCTGAGCATTGCATGTTCATAGGACATCGACATTTTACATTTGAACTACCAGGGAAAGTTAGGGGAGACCTGCATTCTCTATTTCCCGGGTGCATGCACATGGCTTCTTGTACTATCAGATTTCCCTTATAAAAAGCAAGTTCAAAGATGAAAACATTAGTGAAGCCAATTTGCTAACAGCGGTGCAGTCAGTTAAGTGTCAGCCTCCAAAGCTGGGCTCACAACCTTTCTGAATTCTGGAACCCTTCGTTACATGTTTGTTACATGGGGTCATATTGTAGTGACCTGAACCATAAAATGATTTCATTGATACTGCATAACTGTAATCTTGCTATTGTTATGACTCATAATGTAACTAACTGATAAACGGAATATCTGACGGTCAACTCCAGGGGAGAGCCACTAAGCCCTGTGCAAGCTCAGCAGCGCAGGACTCACACTCGTGGAGCTGACCCTGGAGAAGGCCTGGAGCCTGGAGCTAAAAGTCCCTTCCTTTGGGGAAAACATCTACCCCTCCCCTTCCTCCTAAGGTCCCAACCACAAACAGAAGCTGGATTCCATCAACATCTGCTCTGGGGAGCAAATGGCCTTAGCGGGCATCCTTACAGAGCACAGGGGAGGGGCAGCTTACACAGGTGTGGGAGCTCCTCCCGCAGAGGCAGTCCCCGGAGAGTCTTTGCCAGCAAGGATGAGGGAGTCCCCATAGCCACACAGATGGTGCCCCACCTTGTCTTCCCTGGACTGCATACTTCAGCCCTTCCCCAAAGGCCGTTCAAGCAGCATGGCCTCCAACAAGCAATCGAGAATGCCTCTGTCCCCGGCTTCTCAGGCAAGGGTACCCGTGGTGGAGGACGTGGACCCCAGGAAGCCTAGCCAGGCTAAGCTGTTACAAGCGGGCACAGCGGGACTCCCCGTTATAGCTGTGGTTTGGTTTGGAGGATAGCCATGTACAACAGGCCATTTTTATTTTTATTCATTTATTTTTGTGTGTGGCAGAAACCAGGAACATCCAGGTACCGAAGACACTGCATGTTGCTGTGACTAGCATGAAGCATGTAATGTAGTTAGTAGTTCATGCTTATGAGACACATGCTCCGGGCTCTAGCCTAAGAACCTCACAGATCTTTTTAAGGTTTCTCAGAAACGCAGCAACAGTATCACACAGTCCACTTTCCAGGTGGGGAAGCTAATCCTGGAATACAAAATAATGTGCTCAATCTTAGACTCAGGCACCAGCACCGAATGTGTACTGAGCTAGTCTGTCTCTTTGTACACAGGGGCAGGAGTCAAGGGGCAGCCGCGTGGGACAGAGGGCGGAAATCACCAAAACATGTCCCTAGCTCTTAGACGTGACAGTTAGAACAGTAACCAAAACAAAACATGAACGCCATGCAGGTCTCACCCTTTGTGTCCCCAACTGGCGGTAGAAGAGGACTCTACTGCTCAGCTGCAGCCGGAAGGCCCTTCATTCACCACGAGGAGGTGAGAGGGTCTCTTCCTCCTGAACTGTCTCGTCAGTGAACAATCAGCTTCTTTGGTGTAAAGTTACTGATACGTAAAAGTATATTGATTGCCTTCGTGGTACATAGTGCTACTTTACACTGTCGCCAGGCCGCGCTCCAGGGAAGTGTAAATCATCCCTTCACAAATACAGTGAATATAGACGGACTTGGGTACGTCAAGGCAGATCAGAGAAAGGAAACGATTAGACTCCACAAATGTTCAGAGACCTGAGTTCAGTGATCTGAAGTGGACTCATGGTAAAATACCTCCACGATGCTGTCCAATTCAGTGTTTGTATTTCTATGCCATTGGAGTACCAGCAGCCAGCACGACAGAGAACACAGTCCCAGCAGAATGGGGAATCTCTCCTTCTCTGCCAACCCTGGCCCCTTCTAGAGGTGATCACTGTTGGCTTCTATGATGACTGATTAGTTTCACCAAACCTTGAACTTCATGTCAACATTAGCGAAAGGTATGTTACTCCTTATATCTGTTTTCTTTCATTTAATGTAACATTTTAAGACATGTCCACTTAATTATGTGGACTTGAAAATTCTACTTTAAATTTCTGTTCCATATTCTACCATATAACAAGACCACAATTTGTCTATTCAATTTCCAGTTGCTGAGTTCTTGGTGTTTTCCAGCTTAAAGCTATGACAAATAAATCAGCTGTTTACATTCTTAAATAATTACATGGAGGCCTGAACTCATGTTTTCTCTGGCACATGCTTAGGCATAACATTTTCAGCCATATGTCAAATCTGAGTTATTCTATTAGCATAGTATAAATAGCATGCAATAATTGTATATAATAATGTGTATTATTTAATATACTCAACTTGAATAAATGTTTAGTGATTATATATAACAATTATATTGATGATACTTCTTGAGGAACCAGAATAATTGAACAACCTGAGGATTTCAGTTCATTCTTACAGTTATAATAAAATATCCAAAAATCAGATGAAATCTATCTAGAATATCATCTAGCATTCCAAACATACTCCAGTCAAAATGCAAAACTACTATTAATTATAGGGTCCATCTGCAGCTGCAGGGAACCAACCACGCGCTAATAGCCTGTGTAAAGATGAAGATGCTAAGATAGCTCCATTACCCTGCCATTGTGGAGAAATCAGCAGTTGGTCTATTACTGGGGTAGCCACTGATCAACTTCCATACTACAGAAAGTGCTCCCACACACTAACACTTCAACACCCCCCACACACACACCCCGAATACCACACACCCACATTCACACAAGCAATCTCAGGTAAACTCTGGGTCACAATATAAGAGACAAGACAGTGGGAAAATTCATTGGAATGAAGAAGGGGCAGAGGCAAGAGGAAAGAAGAAGGAAATGGGGTGAAAACTACCAAAATACATCATCTACACGTATTGAACTGACAAAGAATTAAAAACAAAAAGAACTAACAAGAAGGTCCTAGTTGAGGTGCAACAGGCAAAGAATGAGTGAGAAAGTAAGGTAAGAGAACCAAGACGTTTTAAAATTAAACCTTCATTTTTAGCTATTTGGAAGACAGATTTACCAGGAACAAAACATTTGGAAGTATTCATAATGTGTTCTCTAGGAAGCTCTCGGGACTTTGGGGCATTATCTTCAAAGAGGTAATTCACTTCTGGCGGGGCCCTGAGTTAGTTTTGCTGGATTGCCCCGGCACTCTCCAGCTTCTGTTTCCCTGTATGGTTTCTCCCCCAATCCAAAACCGTGTGATAAACCCAAAGGGGCCTGCCGGAGACCAGATCCCCTCCAAACTTCTGAGCTAAACAAGTGGCATTTTTGTGCAAGTCACTCAGCCTCAGCTATTTTGCTACAATGGAGGCAGACTAAAACAAAATGCCAATGTGGAAAATAATGTTTAACTATTCACGGGAAACATCTTTTCTGTTCAGAAGGGAACGAAGCCGCTGTTCCTACTCATTTCCCAGAGCAAGCCTACCCTCCAGCTATACCAACAAGTACAATATGATTCCTGTGATCACCGGCTGTGTTCAGATCCTGAAGATGCCGAGTGAGCCCCACCAGGAGTGACACTCATACAGTCAATTTTACTTGCTCTCAGCAGTTTGGCTGAGATTCTCCATTGAGGGCAATGGGGGATTTTCTGAGATCTACTTTCCTGTGCAATCGCTGTCTTTTATAATAAAACCAGCTGCGTCCTCACTGTGCAAGGCTCTGGTCTCCAAGCACCGCAAACAGCTGTAGAACATATTTTAGGAGAAACAGAATACAACTGAGGGGCTCACATCCAGAGTGAGCGTAAGCAGGCCTGAGTTTCCGTAGGACACCATAGGGCACAGATTTAGAGCAGAGGATGTCACAGTAGTGCTTGCAGGCTGTGGACTGGCTAAAGTTTGCGCTCAGCATCTGTGTCTAAGTCATCACATGACTCAGAGGTGTCCTTCAGTTTCTCCAGGTGACAGTGAGGGTGGAAATAACTCTGCCTCATTGAGGGCCACATGGAGTCTGTCCTCGCAGACAGGCGGTCGTGCCCAGTACCAGGCCAACTGCAAAGTTGCATTTAGGGGAAGAAACATCATGGTATTTGAAAATGTTGAAAAATAGCAAAGGTTAAAGCTACCTGAGGAAATCTCTAGTGCAAGTACTTCCTAGAGACAAGAGGGTTATTTGCTTATAATGGTTAAGCTCTGGTGAGGTCTTTGGCTTATGACATCACCAAGGAGGGAGTACAGGTAGGAGTGAGCACATGAGACAGAAATCCAAAGACGTCAGAGGAATGTCTGCGCCCCCCTCCCTCCCATGCCTCTCTTTCTGGCAGTGTCAAAAGCTTTAATTCCTCTTAATGACCTAGTCACTTCCCACAGGTCCAACTCTTACTGTTTGCACTGGCTCCCAGCATAGCTTCACTAGGGGCCTGCCTTCTAGATAACAAGATGTGGGGAAGACGCCATCCCCAAAACATGGCAGCCCTTTCCACTCCCTTTTAGCGTTAAGTGGAATCTTTCAAGAGGCTCCTAATTGCATCTGGTTCTTTGACCAGTCTGAGGGCCTCATTGTCGCAGCAAAGAACTTTTTTGTAACTAGACTGGCTCCCAGAGGGCATCAAAGGTGCAGGTATCAGAGGAGCTGTGATGTGGTCTGGGGAAAACTCTTGTCCCATCCTGATGGATTGGTGTTTACCTTTACTACGATACAGTGTAGCAATAAAGAAGCTGAGGCTAGGTCTGAGAAGATGGAATACTCCTGCCGAGCAGGGGCGCAAGGCGGGCATTTTGGCTAGGTGGGATTGTTGACACCCATACAGGCTTTCATCTATTCATACAACCATTGTTTCTGCAGTGTATGGAACCAGGGGACAATTTAGAAAGATTATCATTAGTAAAATAAATTCATCTTTCTCTTTACAGAAATTTGAGTGAAATGAAATAGAGAGACTTTGCAAAGTACTTTTAACATTTGGGAAGGTGAGGCTGGAGAATTGGCATGCATTTGAGGCCAGTCTGGTCTAGACTAAAAGGACTGCTGACAGACATTCTGTGGCATGGTGAAAAGATAGGATGCAGAAATATATACATATTACTGTACCCAGTTATATCTGCGTAAAGGGTCTAATTGAACACTATCCTAATGTTTTTACAAAACAAAGGGAAAACTAAGTTTGAAAGCATGCCATCTCAGATAACAAACATCTCACAAAATGACTTGTAGGTTTGTGTGAAACAAGATGTTTTTGTAAAGAAAAGATGCACATTTACCAGGAGACATGCACTTGGCAATTTGCACAAAACAGTGGAGCAAGACACATTGATAACTCATGACGCACACAGCACGCCAAGAATACATCACCACCTCAAGATGGTGTGGCTTCTTTACTGTTACAGACTGTTGTGGATGGGCCTGGTGCTGTTCTCGTGAACCAATCCCCTAAAGAACAAAGAAGCCAATCACTGGGCGAGTAGGTGGGACTTCCGGGTTGGAATGAAGGAGAGAGGAAGCAGGAGAGAGTCCTCTTTGGAACTGGGATGATAGAGGGGTAAGATGTAGCCGCTAGAGTTTCCTAGTATCATAGTGGATCCTCAAGGGTTTGCCACCAGAGAGATCATATTTTAATAAGGCTTACAAGATTAGGTTTTATTTGTTGTGCCCAGAGATTGAGTTACCATTGTTTCTGAGCTAAGTTTGTGTTACACTTTCCTTCATGTGGTGGCCCGTCTGGGTTCAAGAGAGAAAGGTACAGCAGCAAAGCATAGGCTTGCCAGGTGTGCACCACAAAGGGTGATTTGAAGGGTTGGTGTGGTAGTGACCCGCCAGTAGGAACCTAGTGAGCTGAGTGGAGAGATTGTGGAGTTCAGAGCCAGAATCTCCACAAGATAAAAACGGGTTGGTCACTGCCCACCAATGTATGGCCAGCCAGGTGGCTGGGCCAGTGGCACAAATGCCGGCTCAATATTATTAATATTTCACTCAACAACGGACATCTGAACTCAGCCAGTGTATTTAAATTTATGATTCTCTGATGTCTTCTGTCTCATCCACAATGGCATTCTATTTATTTTCCAAGCTAAACGTTGCAGGGTAAACAGTTCATCACTTCTAGAAAACACCAGCAGCCAAAACATCTAATCAGCTGGAGAGGATTTGAAGGTTGAAGGTGGTCTTCTCAGTTCGAACGTGCCAACGAGTAGTATGTCCACACCACTGTGGTCAGCCTTGGGAAATCCGAGTACATAAAGGACCAGAATCATGTAACTCAGGCCATTTGAGTGATGGTGATGTGAGCAGAGCTTACTGATGCACCAGCTTGACCCGTGAGAAGAATGTTTACTTCAGAAATGAAGTCAGCGAGTAAGTCAGGTCACCAGACCCACAGATGACTCCAGCCTAGCCTCAGTGCAAGAGGTTCAAGGCTGTGGCTAGTGAGTGTCAATCAGACAATGGATACATTGTCATCTGGGTCCTGACCAGTCAAGGAAGGAAAGAAGGAGGTGAGGAGGAAAGCAGGAAAGGCGTGCGCGAAAAGAGCTCTTTAAATTTTTTTTTATCGAGTTAAAGCCATTGCAAAAGCAAATGTTATAAACCACCAGGTTTATAACAGGAATGCTTAGTAAACAAAGATATCTGTCTGTCTGTCTGTCTGTGTGTGTGTATGTATATATGTGTGTATATATATATATATATATATGTATATATATGGCTAACATTGAGCTTACCATATTTAATTGAACAATCAATGTATTCAAATTCAATATATAGTATTATGCCATTTTCCCTTTTTTCATGTCCAATAGTATTTTCATAATTTACTACTTGAAAAGAAATCCAGTAGCCCTGCAATGTGAATGAAGCTGAGTGGGGCGGGGTCTACATCGCAGAGGGTAGCTGGGTGCCGACGCTAGGCTGGCTTTCCTCTTGCAGAACACAGATACAGCTGAGACCACGAAGCTAAGCCCCACAATTATTTCTGTAGTTTCTGCATGGGTCCCCACACTCTTGTGAACCTATAGTTCTTATCAAGTTGGGTCATCTGCTCCTACTACCTTTGTACATCTAAGCAGTGATCTAAGAATGTGTTGAAAGATCTTGGGCAGGGGTGAAAGCCGACAGGCCTTGGAGTCAATCTGCCACTGCCTTGGCAACACAAAGCAGAACTGCAGAGGCAGCCATGGAGCTGTGCTGGGCTGCACGCCACAGGCTGAGAGCAGACCTTCCAGAGACAGCGAAGGTTAGCTTGCAGCAGCCTCAGAGTCTTCCATAACCTACATCCAGCCTTTCTACCTACTCAATATGGCTGCCAGGTAGGCTTGTAGGTTTGTTTTGTTGTTGGTTTTATAGAATTTCCTCTTATTTTTGAGATTATAATGTAATTACATTATTTCTCCCTTTCCTTTTCCATCCTCAAGCCTTTTACACCTTTTGCTTTCTTTCAAGTTTATAACCTCTTTAGTCATTACCTGTTACATGTATGCGTGTGTATTGTTACAATTATATGTGTGTATGTATATATGTGTGTATTGTTACAAATATATGCACGTATACACACATATAGGTATATTCATAAATAAAATCCAATCAGTATGTAATGTGTTACCTATACGTATATTCTCAAGGCTGGCAACTTGCTATTGAATAACAATTTGATGTGCTCTTTACTGGGAAGACGATTTCTCCTGCTCTCAGCATTCCTTGATTGCCTGCAGTTCTCCACGTAGGGCCGAGGCCTCAGTCCTTCCCTACCCACTCAACGTGTACACTTGTTTTGAGCCTGTTCAGCTCATGCTTAGGCAGCCATGTTGATGAAGCATTGTGGCCTTGCTATATCTTAACAGTCATGAGGAATGGTAATGAGGTACACACTCTGGAGAAAGAAAAAGACAAAACTGAAAATCCAGCACACTGCAAGAAGCAAAGGCCCATTAGTGAGCCCAGCCTGCTCTGAGACTGCCTGGTCTTTTTCTCAAGTCTAAATGTGGCCTGCTTCTGTAGCTGACCCATATAGAAAGCATGACAGTGAAGGAGGAGACATTCACAGGGAGCCCATTCTAACCTGTGTTCATCACCATTTCTTTAGCAAGCTGTGATTTTTCCACTAGAAGTATATTCTGCAAATACTATTTAGGTTGATTGTAAGTCCACAAGTCAAAGGCCCTGCTTTCTTATCTGTGTGAAACCAAGATCAGTTAAATACTTGATGACTTCATTCAGAAAGGGAAGTTAAGTTGTATTTAAGCTATCATTCACAGAGATGACAATGAGAAAGTTTCTCACCTGAGGACACTCTGTTTCTAAGGAAAGGTCATTTCCTAGAGGTTCCTTATCTCTTACTCAAGCCAGGCATTTGGGAGTAGTTACAGATCAGAAGCTTGCAATAGATGACACCCAAGCAAGCTATATTCCTCACCTGCAAATCTGTTAGAGATGCGGAATGTTGGTCCCGTCTTTACAGAGCTGGCATCTGTGGAGCACAGCCCGTGTGTGTGTGTGTGTGTGTGTGTGTGTGTGTGTGTGTGTGTGTAACAAGCCTCCAGCAGAGTCGGGTGCACACTGGAGTATGGGACCTGCTGCTACAGGAGGGTGCTGAGATTGACCTGGGTCTAGCATGACCTCCCTGAGTACTGATTGCATTGTGCGCTCAGTCGTTGCGCTAAGTATGGTAGGCCTTACATCAGGACATTATCACTAGAATCCCAAAGTACTGGTAGTCCTGTGACTTGTGTGGGATAGTGAGGCTGGGAAGCAGCTTGGTTAAGGTCAGTGTAAACAGACACACGGATATGCACACGCACAACACACAGACATGTATGCACAGAGTTCTACACATACACATAGACACCCTACAAATCCTACTTACAGGTCATGGCAGGTTACTTCCCAGAATTTAAAAGAAAAAGCTAAGAGGTGTTTCTATTGCTTCTTTACCTCTACTTTGTAAAGCTGTCTCTGTCTGAAGGCCACAGCTGCAAACACCCCGCTTCACCCACCTTTTCAGCAGCCACCCATGCACTCCAGGCTGGTAGCACCAGTCTTATGCTAAGCATTTGCTGCCTGCAGAGCCCCAGGTGCCTCACCTTAACACCTGCTGAGCTAGAACCTGCATTTAGCAGCTCCCCAGGGAATCCCTTGCTGGGCTAGAGCGGAACTTGCCTTTAGCAGCATCCCAGGAATCTCAGACGCTCTGAAAGCACTGTTTCGTCAGACCTAGTCTTCCGTCTTACCTCAGGAGATCCAAAGAAATCAAATGTCTGTTCAAGGTGACACACTGAGTTAAATTAGAACTGCTTTCAGTCGTGTGCCACAGACATAATGCTAACTAGGATCACAGGGAACATTTTATATTCTGAACATTGTTCAAATCACTTCAAGGACATCCGAGTTGCAGCCCGCAGCTGCATGCATTCTTGGAGAGCTAAGCATGCGGCCCAATGCATTTGTAGTCTACATTATGTCATATCATCATATCATCAAAGGTTGGACACATCTGGACTAAGATTAATCCGCACCCTGACAGTTCCGTAGTAGTACTACCCCTGTCTCCTTGTTTTCTAGGAGAGAAGCTAAGGTCTGAGAGTTTTGGTAACTGTCGCAAATCATATAACTTTCAAGTAGTAAACAGAGATCCGAGTCTGTAGAGACTAACATTAAAAGCAACCTGTAAATTTGTTCATCTGTATACATCCTGTTGTCTTTCTATGGCTAGAAAAGCCCCTATCTATCTATCTATCTATCTATCTATCTATCTATCTATCTATCTATCTATCCATCCATCCATCTCTCTATCTCTCTATCTCTCTATCTCTCTATCTATCTATCTATCTATCCATCCATCCATCTCTCTATCTCTACCTGCCTATTATCTACCTACCTTCCCGTCTCTCATACCTCTGCCTGTCCTTGTAGGCAAGTAAGTCATTGTACTTGGTGCATTCTTTAACGTTATAGACCAGTTCTTCACTGCAGCTGCTCCTGCCCTGAAGACTCTCTTCTCACTCCCTGGTGCTCAGCTGCCCATCCCCCAGGCCTTCACAGTCACCTCTGAGCCTGGGCTGGCCCTGACTAGTGAATCACTGGTGATGAAGTTCTGACTACAGATTTGGAACTAGGAGAGGGCTATCGATCTCTCCAAGGCTCATAGAGGGTGACAGAGTGGAAAGTTTTTTAGGAACAGTCAGGAGAGCTGTAAGTTGTGTCAATTGCTTCCATGTATGGTCTTGAAAACTCAGCTCAGAAGTAGTTATTTCAGGCAGAAGCCTCACATTGGTGTTAGCACACTTCCGAAAGGCAGCTTAAGAGTAGATTGGGAAGGCCCATGTGACCTACCAGTGTAATCACAAACGTTCTGCTTGCACAGCACCTTTAAAAACGTGTGACTGGTTGAGAGTAAGTCATTTTCTTTACAAGTCGATTCAATTCCCATCACACCACACCACACACACACACACACACACACACACACACACACACACCACACATGAGGGTGGGCAAAAAATAGTATGGGAAAGGCCTAGATCTATAAAAACACTTAAATATATTTAGAAAGTTTAAACTTAAATTTGAGGTCACCATTAAGCCCTACGAGAATAGTCCAATTTTACAAACGCCAGTCCTTATACAACATTTCATAATGGGGCTCATGAATATGAAAATCAACTGAAAATACCTTTTCTTAGGTCACTGAGAACTTGGAGTAAGTAAATATTCTAGCAATTATTGTTCTGAAGATCCCAAGTAAGATGGTTATGCAGGTGTTGGCACCCCAAGGATAAATGCTCCAGAACTTTCTTTATATCTGTAAATAAGCTCAGTCTAACCTATGGTGAGGCTCTCTATAGCATGTATCCATATCTGATCCACATACACATGCACATGCACATATACATACACATATACACACAGAGAGATACACAAATCACATATACTACACACACACACACACTCACACACATACCACATACAGACATACTCAAACACTGACATGCACACACATACCACAAACACACATGCTCACACTCACTTGAACACTCACACATACCACACACACACACAGACACACATACTAACACTCACACTCACACACACACTCACACTCAATACACACACACACACACACACACACACACACACACACACGCCTGTTATTCTAACCATTTTTTACTAAGATCCAAGGTCCTCAAAGTAAGATACATAGTTTGTATTCTAATTTCTTTTATGATGGTCACATGCGTTGTTAATTAACATTTGCTAAATATCATACAAAAAAAAACAAATATCTGGAATTTTGGCCATGAACCTTATTTAATGAGAAATAAAAAACGATTTGTGAGTTTTGTGAGACTATCATTTTCAATCTCTTCATTTTGTGATTTGTTTTTAAAGAGCTGACTGTAATGCCATATAGTTTTCAGATTTTATTTCTTTGGTACAAAAAAAAATAGCAAAATGAATGAATTGTGATTGAGCCGTGGGATCCAGCCCCTGCATATGTAATGGGGCTTCTAAATTACTGCACAAACACAGCTGCAGGTTTTCAATCTAAGTCCTCAAAAAGCATACGGCTGGCAGCGTATTTGTAGATCAGAATGTAAGTGTGTTATGATGAGCTGTGAGAGACAGTCATCTGCCTTATTGAAATCTTGGGCAATGGACAAAATAGAGTGAGTCACGTTTCTAATCTATGCCCAAGCCTGAGCAAGCAGGTTGAACTCATATCCCCAAAGCTGCTTTTGGAACAGGCTCTCAGTGTGCAACCCAGCCTGACGTTACACTCAAGAGTTTCTTGCCCAACCCTCACCACTGAAATCACACAGACCATACTACACAGCTCAAGTCCACATATTGCCTACATTGGAGGAAGAAAGATAACCCCAAGGAACCTTGCTTTCTAAAATTAATTTAGTTTGAAACATGACTGATGATTCAATCAATGGCAATATAAAACTGTGCATTTGAAGTCATCTTTTAAATATGCTAAGAATATTTAAGAAGTCCTTACTTGAATTATCTATTTACTCATAGAAATAGAATTGTAGTCCACTCTTGCATTTAGGAACTCTATCATAGTCAGAGAAATCAGGCAAGCTATCCCAAAATGAACTGGAAACAATCACAGTACCCTGCATTATTACAAACCTGCTTTGTACTCCATGGCAGTCCAAATAAGAAGCACTCCCTCTGCGTTGTCCATTGGAGTGCTTGGTGCCCAGTCAGCGGCGCTGTTTGGAAAGGTCTGGAAGGTGTGCCCTGCTGAAGGAAGTACATCACCGAAGGTGGGCTCTGAGGGCTTACAGCTTCACGCCATTTCCCGTTTGCTCTGTCTCTGCATCTCCATGGCAGCAAAGGACGTGCTTTCTCACTTCCTGCTCCGGCTGCCATGCCTCCTACCACGGTGGGTTCCTGTGCCTTCTGAAACTGTAAACCAGAGTAAGCTCTTTCTTCTGTAGGTTCTGATGGCATTTCATCACAGAAATGGAAAAGTGACTAACACAGAGGTTGATACCATTGACTGCATTGATACTGCAAAGAGCTCATGCTGAGAGGAATGTGGAAATCCTGTGCCCATAGACTCATGTGTGTGAATGGTTGGGCCATAGGGAATGGCACTATTAGGAGGTGTGACCTAGCTGGAGTAGGTGTGGCCCTGTTGGAGGAAATATGCCCCTATGGGGGCAGACTTTGAGATCTTGTATGCCCAAGCTCTGCCCAGCGAGTCACACAGTCTCCTTCTGCTGCCTGTGGACCAAGCTGTAGAATTCACCCATATTTTTCCAGCACCATATCTGCCTGCATGATTTCCCTGTTTCCTGACATGACACTTATGAACTAAACGTCCCAACTAAATGTTTTCCTTCATAAGAATTCCTTCATAAGATACTGTGGTCATAGTATCTCTTTATAGCAATAAAACTTTAACTAAGACAAACCTGACCATGTTATATTTGGGAGGAATGTGGAAGACTTTGGATTAGAAAATTAGTTGAACGCAATAAGCAGAGCCTTCCTAGTAGAAGCCTGGGAAACAGTAGGCTAAGAGCAAAATAGGCCACATCAAGAGGTTCCAAAGGAAAGAAGGGATTCAACAACTAAGATAGTGACCATTCAGATTGTATCTTGGGCAAAAATCTGTCTCTTTTCTACCCATGTCCTGAGAATTTGCATGAGACTCAATTAAAAACTAATGGACTAATCTCCTTGGTGGAGAAATGTCAAGAATTCATAATGTTGCATCTGTGGCTTGATTATCATTGTTCTCCCCTATGCAATTCTACAATGTGAAGGAACACGTGGGACAGTGTGGAGAGCCTTATTAGGGTGCTGTGCTGCCTGGCAGTAGCCTGACATTGGCCAAGGACAAGGGCTCAAGCAGGAATCTGACATTAGGGCATAATAAGGAAGTAGGTTACAGCAGAAGTAAGCTTCAGGCAAGATTCTGGGCTTGGACAAGGAAGTAGGCTCAGGTATTTTGGTCATCCTTACACCCTTGGAAACAACTGTCACGGAAGTGATGTGGGACTTTGCTTACTGCCTTGACAATTTTGTGTTTACTGTCTTGTATATTCCTCAATGTACTACTTTTGACCTTAATTCCTGCATGTAATTAAATTGGTATAAAAATGGATTGAGAATTATTAAACCTGTCCTTCAGTCTCAGAATTGACTGGGACCATACTGCAGTTTTGTCTAATTGTCTCTTTCTTTTCAATCCTCACTCCTGCACTGGAGAACCTGTTGACTGACTGAGCCGGCTTGGTCAGGACAGAAAGAAATGCAAAGTACATGTTGGAGGAAAAAAGAAGACTAGAAAGCTTAATGCTATAGGCAAGGCAAGTGCTGAAAGAGAGGTGGTAACCGTCGAGATCAGCTGACCCAGAGACAGAGAGAAGGGTGCCATCCAGATGAGTGCCTAGCTTTTGGAAGTGAGCTTTTTTCTGGAAGACTCCATCATCTAGAAACTTCGGCTAACGTGGTCAGTATACGAGGATCCATCTCAACGGGCAGCCACCCTTGTCAGTGTCATCTGTGTGGAGCTGGTTTAGAGACATGAACAATGCTGAAATGGGGTGCTCTGAATTCCTCCTCCTAGGTTTCCAGAAGTTGCTGATGCCAGGGAACATTACCTTGTCATGTTATATAAGGCTATGGAAGGCCATTGTGTAAAGCTATAAAAGTAAATCCTGAGTTTCAGTAGAGACTCTACGATGTTTGAGATGCCAAAACCATGTGATGTCTGCCTAATAGGAGGAAAACCAAATCAAGAGAGAGACGCTGTGCAGCAAAGCTGTAGGCTCAGAGCTCTCTACCCCTTAAAGTCCTGGAGATCAGCCACAGAGCTACAGAATTGGGTGTTTACTCTGCTGGATGCTGGCCTTGCTTTGACCAGTATTTATTTACTATGCCCACATTCCTCCATTTTGGAATGATAATATATTCTGTATAATATATACTATATGTTCAAAGTATATGATTTATGTTTTGACTTTACAAGGAGCTAAAGTTAAGAGATTATCTTTTGCCTCAGAAGAGACTCAAGACATTTGTTTTATCTGCTTTGTTTTTTCAAGACAGAGAACTCACTCTGTAGACCAGGCTGGCCTTGAACTCACAGAGATCTACCTGCCTGTGACTCCCAAGTGCTAAGATTTAAAGTATATGCTACCACACAGTGCGACTTGGGACTTTTAAGCAGTATTGAAACTGAGACAGAAAAATGACTATGGAATGGTTAAATTTGCCTTAAATGCATTTTTTCCATTATGAGATGGTCATAAGCTAATGGGAACAATCAATGGAATGTGCTTATTTGAATATGAAATGTCTCTCATAGGCTCAGTCATTTGACCCCTTCATCCCAGTTAGTAGAACTGTTTAGAGAAGATTCTGAGGTGGGGTCTTGCTGGAGGAAGTATCTCACTTAGGTGGGTCTACAGACTCACACCACTTTTGGTTTTCTTTCTCTCCACTTGGCATTTGCTTTGGAAGACCCCACGGTCTCTTGCCCCGCCCCTATCTTTGCTGCTTGCTGCCACGACTCCCACGATGATGACTGTTTCACCTCTGAAACGAAATCCAAAATGATCTCTTCCACAAGTTGCTTTTGTTTACAGTATTATTACTACGGAAAAGTAGCTAACACACTCGCTTCGGTCAAAGGCAGTTTGGAGTTCTTTCTCCCTTTGTAGGCAGTCAGTATGGATTCTTGCCTTCCACCATTATTTTCAGAAATTCAGCCAGAGTAGCAAAGTTAAACCAAATGACTGAAAAATCAATTCCCTTGCAACAACGGGCAGACTGGGAAGTTGGTCCTGCTTGTCACGGTGACAGAACACCCTGCAGAAACACAGAAGCAGTCTGGAAGGTTTCAATTCAGGGACCTTGAGAAGAACAGTCCTGGTGACAAAAATAAGGCAGGTGGACTTTCTAGTTCACTGCAGATAAAAAGCGGGAGAGGCGGTAGACAGGCCCCACTGCCAGAGCTACAGCGAGGTCCCACTTCCTCGTATCCAAATCCTCTAGAGAGCCAACAATCACTTAGCATGTGAATGTGTCCTAGATAGTTCAGATTCAGACTGTAATGTAGACTTTCCGGCCAAACAACATCAGCCACTTGCACCTTCCATGGGCCTTGGGCATCACCGGGGCTCATGGCTACTCCTGGGGTGTTCTCTTATGCTTTGTCTCTCACTCTCGTGTTCCACTTTTCCTTCTTCCTACTGGTTGGTCGTCTCTATACAGCCAGAGCTAACGCCGCAATCTGGGAGGGTCTGGGGGCTGTGTGGTGCTCGGGACTAGCCACACCCGTAGAGGGGTTTACAGTTCCGTGGAAGAGAGAGAGCCTTCATCCCAAACCTCAAGAATGTCAAGGGAGAGAAGATAAAAGCCCTGGACAACAGAAACTTTCCCCACTGTTAAGAAGTTTTTATTTTTCTCCTGCTCCTACATGAATTCGGTTTCAGTGTAGCTGGACGTCCTTGCTATACTGAGACCTAGATTTAGGCAGATTGCATGAAGGGGCAGTTACCAGACTACAGGTGTCTTAGCTTTAAACAAGACATTAAAAAAATCTGCGTAAAGGAGGTAAACTGCATTCTTTTGGTAAATGACTTCTTTTTTCACTTTGGACAACTATTCAATATAGTTCAATGTGTATTCAATATACATTCAATATGAATATATCCCCTATCTTACAGTTTGTCATTGTTTTATTTCAATAAATTTGAAACAACATATTTCAGTAGCAGCTCTATTCTATTGGTCCTACAGATAGGTATGTAACATCTACGGTCCTAGAGTCTACAGGTGAGTACTCACTAAAGAGCCGCGGTTACAGGTAAGTTCCCTCTATAGGGCCAGAGGTTATAGGTGTGTCCCATCTACAGACATAGATGGTACAGGTAGGCACCATCCACAAAGCCAGATGCTACAGGTATATGTCATTTTCAGTGCAAGATGGTATAGGTGGGTATTATCTGTAGTACAAGAGGCTATACGTGCCATGTCCAGAACCGGAGCCTGGAGTCTTTACTATTTGTGAAATTGTGCAGCTAAACTGAGATGTAAGCCCTTGTGAGCTTCAATATCAAAGGAGTATTCTTTGGCCCATACGGTGACAAACAGGTGAGACTTTTAGGATTAGGTATGGCTAGGTTAGCTGTCAGTTAACTTATTGTATGGTCAAGCTATGCAGGATGGCCTTGAACTCAAAATCCTCCTGCCTCGCTTCGTGAGTGCTGAGATTAAAGGTGGGCACCAGAATACCCCAATCTACAAGTCATTTCTCTGGTCTCAGGGTAAAAGTACTGCTGTGGATTATTTTGGGTATGAAGAAAACCATGAACACTTCAGCAGAGTCCCATACATGCAAGAGACATGTGCTTGGCATGTCACAGCTCCAAGTGCTTTGTCGGTTATACACTGGAGTGGATTTTCCAGGAGCGGGGCTGGGGGTGGAGGTGGGGAGGGGCACTGATGTGTAATAAAGGCTTGACAGCTCTGCCTGGGAGGGGCTGCCTTACCCTTTGAAGTTCCCTTGCTCTCCACACTGCCAGTTAGATGCATTTCAAATGCTAGCTGAGAACTGAGTAGGCTCCAAACAGCTCCAGTGAATAGGTGGGACGTGTAAGGTTCTTGCCCTCAGCAGGATAGGGTTGGAGCACACATGAGTCAGCACTGGGGTGGACGGTAGGAGAAAACATGCACTACATCAATATCCTTCCTCTATTTTTTCTTTAAATATTACGAGTTTCTAATATTCATTTTGGTTGGATAGAACCCTCGGAGTCACCAAGCGATACCATGAAATGCACATCCAAGTTGCCTCGGACAGGTTTTTACATGGCTTCCAGTGTATAGTCATGTCACCATGTCACATGCTGCATGGAAAACCTCAGTAAAATGATTGAGCTGATACAGATATGCAAGTGTAGTTTAAATGTCACCCAGGAACAAGGACAATGCTCTGAAATGACGCTGTGGGCAGCATCTCAGAGGCTCCCCCCCACCCCCCATGAACAAGGTAAGCCTACAGCGGCAGCCTGGGCCAGGGCCACAGCACTGTGCTCTCGCTGGCCCTGCAGGCAGCGCTGCCTGTACCTGAAAGAGCCCCAGAGCCCCAGAGACGTTTGAGGACTATTGTCAGGAGGGAGATTGTAGTGTTCTGGAGTGGGAGGTCCTGGCCAGCTTAACCATCCTGGATGAACTGATCTCTGGTATCCTGCTGGATCTTGTGTGTTGGCTGCTAGGGACACATAGATGCCTCTTCCTCCAGGGACCTGCCTGATGACCTATATTGGGTTTGAAAATTTCCCCAGTGCTTCAAAATAAGATTAACCGTGATGTCATTCATGTCCTTTGTGGAAGAAGCTAAACCAGTCTCCAGGGCAGCACAAGCATTCCTGCTCACGTTTCTCCCGGGTTCCTGCATAGGTTCTCTATAACTACTTAATTAGTTAAGATGGTGTCTTTCTATTTAGATCAAACTTGCTATGTACTACTCAAAGCTGGCTTCGAACCCATAATCCTCTAGTCTCAGACTCACACAAGTCATGATTATCACCTTGCCCAACCCACAGGAGTCAATCTCCGAAAACTTGGTCTGAGATGCCAGGTTTCAAAGTTATACAATTCTGCAGCTGGGGTTGTTTACACCCTCGGCAGGAGGCTGGGGCAGTTGCACTTGCAGTCCCAGGACTACAAGAGACTACTGGAGAACAGCGCAGACTGCCAAAGACCCTCTGACCTTCCCTTGACCGGTCCTTTGGCTTTGGGCACGCCAAGGCATTCTCTTAGGACAGCCTTTTTCACCAGTGAATCGGAAGTACACTTTCAAATGCTGAAGTTAATGGCAAGGTTTGGGCAGAGCAGTCATAAATATGATGAGCACTGAGTATACTGAGAGAGGATAATGTAGAGGCCAGAGGTCGGTAGAGATGGTGCTCCTCCAGGTCGGCAGAGATGGTGCTCCTCCAGGTCAGCAGAGGTGGTGCTCCTCTGGGTAGGCAGAGATGGTGCTCCTCCATGACGGCAGAGATGATGCTCCTCCAGGTCAGCAGAGATGGTGCTCCTCCGGGTAGGCAGAGATGGTGCTCCTCCATGACGGCAGAGATGATGCTCCTCCGGGTCAGCAGAGATGGTGCTCCTCCCGGGCTTTCCTGGTACGTAATCTGTAATCTCACATTGAACTTGAGAACTTGAAGACTTGGAAGCCCCTCACCCCCAGGTCGATGCCTTGGTAACATGGGAGAAAAGAATGTCAGGAGAGCTGTTATGACCATAAAAAGAGAAAGCGGTGTGAGAATATGTTCTAGGGGGTGGCTCTGGCCCCTGCCGAGGCATCCCTTCCCCGAGGGACCAGACACAGGAAGGTATATTCTAGAATAGAGTTCATTCAGGGCATGGGGAGGGGAGTTAAGGGGGTAGTAGGGGCAGAGAAAGGCAGAGAGAGGGAGTAGAGAAGCAGAGATGGGCCATGACCACTGGTGAGAGGGGGGAGGGGAGGAGAGCCCAAGATGGGGCAAGGGAGAGGCTGAGAGTGAGAGAATAAGAAATGACAAAGAGAGAGAGAGAGAGAGAGAGAGAGAGAGAGAGAGAGAGAGAGAGAGAGGAGGGCTGAGTATCCCCTTTTACAGTAGGCCAGGCCTACCTGGCTGTTGCCAGGTGACTGTGGGGTGGAGCTTGGACAATCCTAGCCAGAGCACTACAGTGGCTTTGCCTACAGCTGCTGCTTGTATTGAGGCACCATTCAGCAGCTACTCTGCAAGCACCTTCCCGACCAGGCCATCTAAACAGCCCTCCTACTGGCTTAAAATACTTTCTTTGGCAGCCGGCCTAGGTGTCTGCGCATAAGGACTCTGATAGAACTCTTCCTAGAGAAGTGCGCTGCCGCGGTGTCCTGGGTCTCTTCCCAGCTTGCAAGCACTCCACAAAGACCTGGGCCCACTGGAGTCCTCTTCCTTGCACGTGAAAGATAAACGGTAGCTTTTTGTTTGTTTTTTTTGAGATCTCCTTGACTGTTCACGGAAGTTGATCGAAGCTTTTCTGAGGCCCAGAAACCTGGCCAAGGTGTCCAGTCCACAGAGATGGTGAAGTGCGCACCAAAACGGTCAGTGGATTGTTCGCTCTAGCACATCTGTAAGCTAGGAAGCCAGGAACTGCCTTGCCATGCAAAATGCATTAGCGCACACGAATCAGCCATTTTCAACCACAGGAAACCACCAAGACAGTCCCTAACCGGAAGTTAGCACGCAGACCGGAAAAGCCCAGGTCATGCTCAGCACATAGGCACTGAGCTCAGAAACATTTTAAAGACATTTATTATATATACAGTGTTCTGCCTGCCTGTGTGAATGCCTGCAGGTCAGAAGAGGGCACCAGCTCTCGTTATAGGTCGTCATGAGCTAGCATGTGGTTGCTGGAAATTGAACTCAGGACCTCTGGAAGAGCCACCAGTGCTCTGAGTTCAGTCTCAAACACAGCACAGCACACAGGAGGACAGTCTAGAGTCTACTTATATAAAGTAGTACACAATAAAGCTAGCCCTGCAGCTCCACTCTGAGATCTAGTTGCTTTGGGAGGTGAATGAGGTTAGGTTGAGGTTGACTGGCGGTGGGGTCCTTTGGGCTAGGCGATCAGGACAGCATTCACTCCTGTCAAGCCTTCCCTGTTTCCAGGGGGCTGCAGAGCTGCAGTGTTGCTGCAGGGTAGTGGTGTGGTGCACACTGCTGGATGGCTTTGGGACTGCAGGGCCTCCGGGGCCCGGTGGGGGTGGGGCGGGACTGCAGGGCTGTGGTGGTAAGGATCTGGGGTATCCCTGGAGTCCTCTGGGCAACGGCAGTGGTTTCCACCGCGGGGCTGGGGCTCCTCGCAGGTCCATGCAGGAAGCTCCCCGCAGCTCAGGGTCTGGAAAGGAGAATGCTGCGGAGGCCAGACCTTGGCACCAGCCTCTGCCAGGAGGAGGGGAGCCCGCTGTCCTGGGGTGACCCGGTGCAGGAAGGGCGGGCCGCGGGCGGCGCCGACTGGGCTAGGGGTGGGAGCTGCCCTGGCTGGCGCGGAGGGAGGGCTCGGGGTCCCAATCTGGCCAGAAGAAGAGACCTCTAGAGCCAGGATCAAGGGGAAGGCGTGGGGGTGTCTAGTTCAGACTGACAGGAAAGGTGGAGATCAGTAGAGTGGTTAGAGAGGTAGGGAAGTGTGAGGAGAAAGGAGAGGAGGGAGCCCCAGCTCCCTTGCAGTTCTCTTAGCTCCCAGCTAGGCTGTGGGAGGACTGGATTGGAAGAACCTAGAGGAGGGGCTCCTCTGGGGTCTTTAGAACAAGAAGCAGAAAAAAGTTTTTTGTTTTTTTTTTGTTTTTTTTTTTTTTTGCGGGGTTGGGGGGGGGAGCTCCAAGAAAGTCTCTGGTGGCAGAGAAGGGGCTACAGGCATTCAGGGGCGGTGTGTGTGTGTGTGTGTGTGTGTGTGTGTGTGTGTGTGTGTGTGCTGGAAGTGACATTGAGAATAAGCGCCAGCAAAGCTGTGCTGAGACTCTGGGAGGCACTGGCAAATATGCCCAAATCCTGCTGCCCTGAATGCCTGTATCACCTACACCGGCACAGGAGACATCTGATGTCCAGTAGCCTGAGCTGATCCATGAGATCCTGCCCTGCTGCCTAGAACACTCATCCCCCTGCACCCACCCTTTAGGGGTTCTAGGCCCTTTGAATGCCCAGCACGCTGGGGGGGTTACCAGCGCTTGAGGATTCAGGAGGGCGGGGATCACTTCCTGTTCCTGCTCCAGGGAGGCAGCTAGAACTGCAGCAGGCCCTGGCTTCTGTCTCTTTCCTTGGCCCAACAGGGAGCGTGCACGCTAGACTGTGCTTGGGGGTGTCTTGTGGCTCTGCAGGAGCTTCCCCAAGGCAGGACCTGAGTACTTTCCCAATAATGAAAGGAGAGTGATTTGGATGAAATTTTCTGAAACAGTTTTTTTGTTTTTTTCTTTTAATGTTGTTTCTTCACTCATTTTCAACCCTTTGGTAATTCTACACACAAATAGGATGCACTTAGCTCAGGATCGCCCCTGCTCTGCCAGCCTTCCCCCCTGCCCCACCCCCCAACCTCCGAGTTTCCCACATGCTCATGGTTACAGGGAGACTTTAATATCTTAATCTTAATGTTACTATTTAATATCTAAAGGCTACCGACAACTTCTGTAAGCCGGAGGAAGTTAGTAAACGCACCGCGGAAGCTGGCGCCACCAGCGAAGCAGCGTGCAGGCAGGGACGTTTTCGAACGCGAGGAAGTACGTGTGCAGGGTGGGGTTTGGGGTGCATCTCGTCCATGTCTGTCCATTTCATCACGTGCTCCTATGTTCACTTGGCTAAGGAGACAACTGATTGAAAGAAAGAGGGACAAGAGGGGGGGGCAGAGGAGGAGACAGGGGACAGGGAGAAGGGAAGAGAAGAGGAAGCTATCGGGATAAACACAAAAACAAAAGACTAGAGTACTGCTGTGATCCCAGCAGACCTGGAACTTTGTCCTGCTGGCCCGATAGGCAGTGGGGCCTAGCTGTCCCGCCATTCTCCAGGTAAACTTTAATATTACAATATGACCTAAATGCCAAAGATCCTTTTAAGGAAGGTTCAAAAGAACACAAACATGCTGCTGTTGTGCATGCTTGGTTCTCTCCATGTCTTTCTTTCTCTCCTTTTCTTTCTGTTCTGTTCTCTCTCTCTCTCTCTCTCTCTCTCTCACACACACACACACACACACACACACACACACACCTCTGTGACCTCCCTTACTCCTCCTTCCTCTCCTCTGTAGCCCTTCTCTCTCCAGCCCTTTAAAATAGTCTTCAATTTTTATTTTTATTTTTAACTAATTATTTTATTTACTTGCATCCTAAATGTTGCCCCTTGGTCCCCCTTCATCCCTGCCCACACTGGCACCTCCCTTCTCTGGGGCATCAGGTTTCTGCAGGATTAGGAACATCCTCTCCCAGTGGAGCCAGGCAAGGCAGTCCTCTGCTACACATGTGTCAGGGTCCCAGGTCTACCCCCTGTATGCTCTTTAGTTAGTGGCGTAGTCTCTGGGAGCTCCCAGAGGTCCAGGTTAATTGACATTGATTTGTCTTAGTCAGCGGCTGGTAGATCCTCCCAGAGGGCAGCCCTGCCGGGTTCCTGTCAGGCATGTCTTTTTGGATCTGGGTACCTCACTCAGGATGATATTTTCTAGCCCCATCCATTTAATTCATCATGTCCTTGTTTTTAACAGCTGAATAGTATTCCATTGTGTGAATGAACCACATTCTCTGTATCTGTTCAGTTGAATGACATCTGGTTTGCTTCAAGTTTCTGGCTATTACGAGTAAGGCTGCTATGAACATAGTGGAGATCAATGGAATAAAGCAGAAAACCTAGAAATAAACTGACATACCTATTAACATTTAATCTTTGACAAAGGAGCCAAAACCACACAGTAGAAAAAAAGAAAGCATCTTCAACAAATGGTGCTGATCTAACTGGCAGTCTGCATGTAGGAGAATGAAAAGACATCCACGTTTATCATCCTGCACAAAGCTCATGTTCAGTGGGTCAAGGACCTTGAAATAAAACCAGAAACACTGAATTTAGTAGAAAAGAAAGTGGAAAATTGCCTCGATAGCATTGGCACAGGGAACTTTTCCTGAACAGAACACTAATGGCGCAGGCTCTAAGATCAATTGATAAATGGGACCTCTAGAAACTGAACAGGTTTTGTAAGGCAACGACACTTTCAGTAGAACAAAACAGCAACCTACAAATTGGAAATAGATCTTCACTAATCTTACATCCATTAAAGAGGGCTAATCTCCAAAATATATAAAGAACTTAAGAAGTCAGACTCCAAAAAAACCAAACAACTCAATTTAAAAATGGAGTACAGAGCTAAACAGAGATTTCTCATCAGAAGAATCTCCAATGGCTGAGAAGCACTTAAAGAAATGTACAAAGTCCTTAGTCGTCAGAGAAATACAAATCAAAACAACCCTGAGATTTTGCCTCGCACCAATCAGAATGGCTAAGATCAAATCTCAAGTGACAGCACATGCTGGTGAGGATGTGTAGAAAGGTTGCTCCTTCATTGCTGGTGGGATTGCAAGCTCATATAACCACTCTTAAAATCAATCTGGTGGTTTCTCAGAAAATTAGAAACAGTTATACCTGAAGACCCAGCTGTACCACTCCTGGGCTTATACCTAAAAGATTTTCCACCATTCCACAAGGTCACATGCTCCATTAAGTCCACAGCAGCCTTATTCCACTAGCGAGACAGTCTTATTCCCGCCTATAGTCTGGGCTTTCAATGTGGCCCAGGATGTCCTTGAATTGCTGATGCACCTGCCTCCCTCTCACCCCTACACATGGTGGACTCCACACCTCTCTCCCTGTCTGATATGCCTGGACTCCCTTTGCCCCTTGCCTGATGCGACTGCAGTACCTCTTCCTGCAGGCTGCAGTTAATTTGCACCTTCTGCAGCTATAGCAGGATGCGAGGAAGTGGGGAAGCAGCTGCTGGATTCCTGGGCTGAGATTCTCAAGCTTCTCTTTCCATTTCACTCTCATTAGCACACAACTTTTAAAAATTGGCCTGGGCACAGCGACACTTTCACACATCCGTGTGAAAATCCATGCTAATCTCTCCTGCAGGATGTAATTCAATTGAATGACATTCTAATAAAATACTGGCGAGGACACAGTCACAGCTTCTCCGATGCATAATTTAAATAGCACCATGGAGCTGCTTACTGCTTCAGATAATGACTTCCTACAGACCGAAGGTTATGAAACTTCAGGGGTTCATGCCTGAGTGTTAAAAGAACATTTTAAAGCGTCTCTCTCTGCCTCTGTCTCTGTCTCTGTCTCTGTCTCTCTGTCTCACTCTGTCTCTGCCTCTCTCTCTCTCTTTCTTTCTCTCTCTGTCTGTCTCTCTCTCTCTCTGTCTCTACTTCTCAAAAAGTTGACTGTGGTCTTAATTTTTTTTTTTACCACCTGGAATATACTAAAGCTTAGGTTTGTTTTCAGATTGGTTTGGGTTGTTTTCAGATTGGTTTTAATTGATGAGTATCTGTATGTGTTTGTGGATATTCATGTACCTTTGTGTGAAGGAGTATGGACACCAGAGGTTAACATAATTATGTGTGTGTGTGTGTGTGTGTGTGTGTGTGTGTGTGTGTTGTGTACATTTGCATGTAGAGGCCAGGGGTAAATGCCAGGTCTTTCATCCAGTCACTCTTGACATCACTATCTTGGAGAGAGGCTCTCTCACTGAACCTGGGACTTGTCGCCCTGGGTAGCGCATCTGACCAGTGGCTTGCTCAGGGTCACCTTGTCTGCCCTCCCACTCTCCCAGTGCTAGGCTGAGCCACCCTGCTCCTCCTACTTGGATAACAAGCGTATTACCTAATGGTCCACACCCCAAGACCCTACAACTTTTTGTTAGAAAGGCTAAAGGACAAAGAATCAACTTTGGGCAGTAGAGCTCAGGAGTAATGTTGTCTTGGTTGCAGTGTGTTACTCTGAGGTAACGCACTGCATCAGCAGTCCTGCTTCTGGACCACCATGTAAAGTCGGATTGTCCATGGAGATGACGTTCGTTTTCTCTTCCATTGCTTCACTGAAAGCTCGCAGTTGCTAAGTGATGATGTAGTCACACACGAACCTGTGATCTCAGTGGAAAATACCTTACCTTTGGCTGAATTGGTTTCATGACCAAAAAGACCTAAGAGTGAAGTGGAGTCCTGCGTGGGTCCCACGTGAAGCCTGGGTACTTGGCTCCCATCCCCTTTCTCCATGTGACGCGGCCTTTAGATGTACTCCCTTGGAACACATAGCTCGATCCAGCCTGTTCTTTATAGTGACAGGCTCTGCTTTAGGAACGAGGCCCAAGTCATAGAACACCTTAGGAAGTGGGCAGAGTTTATGTATTCTTGACTGGAGCTCAAGGCACCCAACAGCCACCAGCTCACAAGATCCCTCAACTGGATCTATCCGCTAAAGTGGGGACAAGTGCTGGGTACACAGAACAATGGCCAGGGAAAGGCTTGACCAGCAGGTTCCCTCTCTGAAAAAGCGAGGCCGCCTTGTGCTCCAGGGAGCCTTGTACGCTGCTCCCAGGTAGTGAAACAAGACTAACACACAAGGAAGCCGACGCTCAGTAGAGTGCATCCAGTACATTTGCTGGCCTTCTTTACATCAGAAAATGAATTCTTCATTTCCCTCGAGGATGTAATAGAACATGAAGTGGCTCCTCCCTTTTGGCTGTGCTAACCAAAAATCCCGAGGACAACAGGAGAATTGCAAGAATGGCCTAAGACAGACAGACTCTCCCCAAAGGTGTG